>JAAAKQ030154363.1:0-12881 GCA_010016005.3 Zanna intricata | reverse complement strand
CGACCACTCCTGAGAAGTGTGGTTAATTGAAACCCAACCATCAAAGAACACCGGTATCCACGATCTAGTATTCAAATAAGGTTATAATTCTGGAACCAATGAAAATAAATACAACTTATGATACCTATTGAAAAACTATTAATGAGGGCTTATTGCTGCAGTTAAGAGAAAGTCCAAAATACACATTTTTATTTGGACTTATTTTGGACATACGGTTCAGTCGTTTGAAGAGGGGAGGAAAACAATTAGAGGTTTCATCAGTCCTGAATGCAAAATTTTAACATCGTACGGTTAATCGTTTTTGAGTTATGTGTGATACTTTCGTATAAACGTCACGCCGAAACTAGTCAAAATGGATTCAGGGATGGTCAAAACGGATATTTCCGTTGAAATCTTAAAACCAAAATTTTTCGGGATCATAATACTACCTTCAAAAATAGATATTGAAGGACATTAAAGGAGTTGGAAATAAGTTTGAGTTATATAACTTTTATTTTAATTATCCCTTAATATACCTAAACCTTATCTAGCTTCACGTTTTTGGGATAATTTGAAGGGAAAACTCGAGGTGTTTTTATAAATCTAGAGTTATCATCCTTATCAAATTTTGAGCTTCTACGATTTGAAAAATCAACGAAATATTAGGGAATACAATCCTAACACTTCTGATTCTTTTAGGGTTGATTTTAATGAAAATACTTTAAATAATTATTACTTTAAGTATTGTTAAAATATTATTTTCTTGGAAAATATAAGAGCTTTGTATTCAGATTCACAAAAAAATTGGTTCTTACCCTTTTTCTAATAACCTCATTAAAAGATGTGTTTGGAAAAAATCCTTTGTTTTAACAGTACCCTTAAAAAAATTCCAAGATCATATGTGTGACCACGTATTCCACTGTAAATTTTTCCACTTTAACAATAGGTCATTCTATTTAAAAAAATCGTGTTAACCTTGAAATAACTGTCGAGACCATCATGAGATTTCCCTCTCCAATCAGAGTAAATTTTATGTAGGTCATTTTTTGTATTGTGAGCATTGTACGATAAAATCGCCAGGGGCGATTAAAATGGAACATTATCTCTTTCTCTCCCTCCCCCCTCTCCTTCTCTCTCTATCTATCTATCTCTGACTGTGTGTGCGTGTGTGTGTGTGTGTGTGTGTGTGTGTGTGTGTGTTTGTGTATATGCGCGCGTGTTGTGTGTGTAGCAGGTTAATGGTAAATAAATTTTATTACTCTTAAAATAAACAAAGAAATATGTGTCTGTTTGAGTAATAGTTCTACAGGTTTCGTTCAGGTTATACGTTAATAGTAATAAATAAAAAAAGAGTAATGAAAAAATAAGGCACAGTAACAACAATGTCCGAAGTCAGATGGCTGAGTGATCGACAAACACGTGATGTGCGGTGTTATCAGGTGCACGCACCAATGCACCTCTTTCTTCACCATCCCGCCTCATATGTCAAGGAATGACAGTGTGAGTGGCAGTTACAACCCCGTGTCAACCTGTTTGGCTTGGCTTTTAGCCCAGTATCCAATCCTCCGTTCGTTCGCTTTTCTAACCATATATCCGACTACTGAACATAATTTATATTTTTCTATCACCCTTTTTGATTTTATAATAGTTTTACTTTTTTAAAATATTAAAAATTTGATTAATGTTTCTTGTCATTTATGTAGTAGTAAATATTTATCTAACTTAGTTTTTTTAAAGGCTGATAAAAAACAACAAACCGTTTGTTTATTTTACGACGGTTTGTGATCGGAAGTTATTTATAATTAAAGGGTATGAAGCTTCACTTTTTTACAAGTTCAAAAATTTCACATATTTATTAACAGAGTATTAGAATAATTAAAAAAAATTCTTTCTTTTCTTCAGAATTAAGGCTTTCTACTTTTAGAAAATAGAAAATACTCGGCACGCGTTTAGGCACTGTGCAACTGCAGCACCTCCTATATAATGAGTCCTTTTTTCCTGAATTTTTTCTTTATACTTGTATAACATATAATCCTGAAGCTTAATGACAAGAGCCCCATCCTCAGTTTAGGAAAACGATTACAAAATCTTTGCATGGAACTGTGTGCTTAACAGTTCCAGCGTGGCGTGCTGTTTGGCTGTTAACCGCATGCGCAAATAATAAGCTGGATGCCGTGGTTGCGAATGGGAGAGAGAGAGAGAGCACTGCCGCTCCAGCAGTGCCGTCCCTGACATGCTGATGGACGGTAGTTTTTTTTTTACTCCGCGCGTGTGGAACGTTGCTTGTTCGTTCTCTTTTCTCGTTTTCGTCCCAAAAAGATGTGTAATGTATTTAGGGTGTTTGTTCTACATAGTAGCTCAATGATTGTTTTATTTTAGTGGGCTGGTTATATTTTTTCAGATTCTACTTGTAAAACTAAACAAAAAATATGCCATTTTCGTTAGGATAGATGGCAATTTCTCCTTCGTTCTCCCACTGTCCGCCATTTTGTTATTTTTTATATAAAAATTTATATCTTACGTTTGTATAGAGGATCACATTAATATTTGGTTAAGCGTCATCGTAATAACATTTTTAAATTAACAAAAAGTGAAGACTTAAATTGTTTCGAAAATTACAAAATTGCGGCGAAGTTTATTTTTCACTACGTTATATCTCCAGAAATATTAGTTTTATTCAAATTTATATTATTTGATAAAATATTAAGCCTTTTATTTTGAATAAAAATGACATTTTATTTCTTTAAATCGGTTAACAAATAGTTGAGTTTTGGCAGAAAATTGATGTTGTAATTTTGTCTGTTTTCCCTGTCCTCCACTTTACGTTCAATTCGATTAAATATTGTTTTATTTTTAATTATAGTATTGTAAATTAGAATCAAATTAAGTAATAATTTTCTGACAATAGTAGACCTAATAATTCTGACACGAATTTATAACATCAATTTTCTCAGTACCAATCAGTATGAGAAAAAAGAAAATGAGGTCTGGAGGGGGGTTTAAGCATGATAGAGGGTTTAGAGTACGTAAGGAGAATATAGTAAAGTAGTAGAAATTAGAGTGGTTATGAAAAGTTTACACGGTTAGGGGAGTGGGGTCAAGAATGCCACAAGACTCCTGGACGAACAAGAAACAAAGGAAAGTAAAATTGTCTCTTACACTGCTTGCATGTACTACTTGCAAAATAAAATTTCCAAGTAAAAAATGACGTTAACAAACACGATTCAACCGGTAATAACAAACTACACGTCTGCAAACTAATCTCACAAAAAAGCTGTTATGTGCCAGGCCGACATCATATTTATGTATTATTATGCGTACAATATAATAAATATTGTAGACCCCAACCTGTACTCCGTTTATCAGTTAAATTGGTAGATACAGCCCATTGATAAGTACATAAATTGCTTGCGCAAATTGCTTTCCCAACTGCAGCGAGGGGTTAGGTCCTGAAGTCGGGAATGCCTATATAGACTGGCACTACAACACGCACACGCTATTGTGTGTGCGTTATTACAAATGCATTATTACAAAACAAGTAACTACAACAAAACACGTCTTACTAACTCAACGACTCAAAACAGGTGGTAAACCGGAAGGCTAACTGTAAACTGCTTAAAACTATAAAATTTAACTTAAATTATACATCATACCACTAGCGAAGACTTATTCAGTATCACTATTCACTGAAAATAGAAATAAGTCCCGAAACACAAATGATAGCAAACACGTGGCAAATCGGAAGTTCACCCGTAAACGATTTAATAAAAATTAGTAAAGACTAAATAAAAATAGTAAACAACTTAATGTTGGAAATTCGATATAAACTATATATCAATCCGTTCGCGGAAAGTTATTTAACTACGTACTGTTTACAAAATTAAAATTTAAAAGAAAAAAGGTTAGCCAACACGTGGTCCGAATTTTATGATTAAATTAATTGGTAAAACGACTAAAATTTCCACAAAAAAACAAGTCTTAAAATTAATTAAAAACCACCAAGTTGTAGAACTCATTAAATCATCTAAAAAGTACTTTACTACATAAAACTTAATATTCAAGAGTGCTTCACCAAGTGACCACACACTTCACTGTTTTTTTTTTTAAATCAATTTCATGAAAACTAATCGGTTTTAACACTTTATGCACGAAAATTTTCCCTGTACTTATTTTTTCCAAATCTGTCAAAATAACGAAACGTAAATACACTTAGAACCACTGGTATTTGCGAAAAACTAGGAGCTCATAAGAGACTATGCTTCTCAATCCTCACACCACCCTCTCAGGAATTGTTACTGGTGTCTTTGTTCATGACCATTTAGATTTCAGAAAGGTTTTTGCACGTCGGGTGCTGCGTATCTTAACGGAATATCATAAAAAATCCGAACGGGATCTATTTTGTAATTTATGATGTGCTACACAGAAAAAGGTGATGAGTTCTTTAATTTGATTTTTACCGGCGATGAAACATGAATTTCTTATTACATACCAGACAGAAAATGGGAGTCAAATGATTGGCATCATCCTCAATCACCACTCACCAACCAGACCGATAAAGATTCAAGCCAAGGCCATTTGGACGTAAACTGACGGCCACAGTCTTTTGGGATCGGTTTGGCATACTATTGACTGATTGCATGCCGCGTGCAACAAATATAAATGCAGAACTGGGAGCTTTACGTAAATTACGGCATGCTATTCAAAAACGTTGACGAGGGAGGCTGATCGACGGCGTCGTCTTGCTGCACGATAATACATGTCTACATGTTGCAATCCGATACGTGATTTATTAATAATAACATTTGGATGCAAAGTTTACGGTCACCCAATATATAGTTCGGATTTAGCTCCTTCTGATTATAATTTGTTTGGGATATCAATAGAACTTTTGAGCGGTAAGTAATTCGTGGCTGACTATAAACTTAAAAGTACTATTAATCAGTAGCTAAATGGTCTGACGCAGAAGTATGAAGACGACAAAGGTGTATTTAAGCTGGTGTGTCGCTGTGATAAATGTCTTAATTCATGTGGCGATTATATGGAGAAGTAATATATGTGCGAGTTTAAGAGAAACAAAAAAAATTATAAAGTTTCCAGAATAAATTTTTTTGCAATGAAACTGTCTTTACTTTAGAGATAACCTCTCGTATTTCATCTTGGACGCATTCAATATTTGTTATATTTTAGAAATTATTAAACATAATAGTTTATAAACCTTGTTATAAAATATTTATGTTCATTTCCATTGAACGATAAGCTTTTTATTAGTAAAAATTTAATCTTAAAACAAAAAATTAAACTACTTATCTCGGTGACATATTTCATACTCTAATATTTATTTTAATACTGTTTGTATAATACCGCTTCAATATTTCTCGTTTAGCTTTAATATAAGTTTAAGTAATATAATCATCAAATTCATATTTGCAACTAAGTTCTGATTCTAAATCATTTGTTAACTGTTTTAATTGGTAAGTTATTCAATTTTCCCTAACAGCTTGTAAGTGTTCTGTTCTAATATAAATTTCCTGTAGTTAGCGAGATGGTATAAGAGTTTACTGAAATTTATACAGTAAAGATATATCCTTGATATAAACCAATATGTTAGCGTAATTTATACTTTATTTTTTTATTATGGTTATTTAAAATTTAAAGGTAATCATTCTGACAGACGATTATTAGACCTCAAATAAATTTAAAAAAAAAACCATCTCTTTTACACAATAATTTTTTAAAATATTAAAATATTTTAGTAAAATATTTTAATAAGTATTTATTGGGTGGGTCATATTCGTTTTAATTTTTTAAATGTGGTTTTAAAAATTTAATTTATTTCAAATTAAAAAACGTTCAGTTATTTACTAATTGAAATAATTGTTTTTTATTATTTATTTATTAATATCTTTATATCTAATTTATCTTGATGAAAATATACTATTAAAAATTCATTATGGTATCATTTTTTTTTATATAAAGCTTATTTTTATATATGAATATTGGTCTGTATATTTTTAAGTTATGTCAAAGCTTTTACGTGATGAAGATAAAATATTTTAAAGTTCTAAATTGAGTTTGTTATTAAAGATTTTTCCATCAGTTTTTCTCGACCGTTTTAATACATTAGTAGTGAATTTATTTCAATTCTTTAATTACAACTCACGTTTCATTTATATATTTTAAATTAAATTCTTTGTATAAATTGAGTTACATCCAATAAATATTTATAAAAGTATTTCCTAAAATCTGGAAACTAAATGACCCAATTCGATTATTAAACATACACCACCAGTAAATATTGAGGTATTTAACAGTCGAAAAAATACCCTACAAATTTTAGAGTTTTAGAGAAAAAAAGACAAGATTGGACATATTTTTAATTTTATCATAAAAACTAAAAAAAACTAATTCTTGTTTTATACTATTTCGTAACTTATTTATTAATTAATAAATTAGTATGTTTATTTATCAATTAATTTTTTTAAAATTACTATTTCTTCTTTTTAATTTGTTTATTTTACTTAATTAAACACAGATGGTACAGAAAGTTTCTCCTGTTCTTTATAGGGTTATTTCTATAATCGATAGTTTGAACGTTTTATATGTTAATGAACCATTTAACGAAGTTATTCTAAGTCAAACATAAAAAACAGGTTTTTTTTACCCCAATCTATTAGTTTCCACTCCAGATTTCTCAAATACTACTGCAGATACGGTTCTGAAAAATCTACCGGGTTGGTCTAGTAGTTTAACTCGTCATCAAAAATCAGCTGACTTCAAAGTAGAAAATTCTAAGTTCAAATCCCAGTAAAGATAATTGCTTTTATACGGACTTGAATACTAGATTGTGGGTACCGGTGATCTATGGTGATTGGGTTTCAATTAACCATACATCTCAGGAACGTTCGACCTGAGACTGTACAAGATTATACTTCATTTACATTCATATATATATCATCTCTCATTCATCTTTTGAAGTAACACTTTACGGTGGTTCCGGAGACTAACCAGAAAAAAGAGAAAAAGAGACACAGGAACGGTTCTGAAACATATTTTATTCGATTATTCAGGTCAATAACCATAAAAAAGTCACTACTTCTATTTCTAATTAACGAGCTCATAATTTCAGTTCGATCTTCCTTCACCATTTATTAATTCAAACATTTATTTCGTTAATTGAAATTTGGGCGAAATCTTTCTCTAGCCGTAACTCACGAAAGAAGCATTTTAGGATACATTGTTATAAGAACTTTTTCCATTATTTTCACGAGTAGAATAGATTATGAAAGTTCCGGGGGAACTTCGTGATACACACGCTCTGTATTGTGGAAAAATAATGATAAGTTATCAAGATTTATTTTTTGGTAATCATAAATTACCTCATCAATTTTAATGGTAAAATTATCATTATACATTTAAATAACCAAAATTGGTTTAAAAAGTTCAAAAAATGTCTATTTTTTCTATTCCCTCACTTCAAAAATCACCTTCTATTAATGTTTTTTTTTTTTTCTAGTTAAACTATGTTAAATAGAAGACATTTTTTTAAAAATTGCAGTAAAAAATGTACATCAATAAAATATTATCTTATTGTAATATTATATTATATTATATAATTATAGATTAATTTTGATGAAATTTTATTGTAATTAAATTTTAAATAAACCAAAAAAGTTTTAAATAATTTAAAAAAAAAAGTCGTTATTTTTAACTTTGATCAGCTCTCCCACAATATTGCCTCCAAAGTGTGTTTTATGAGTGTAATAATATTCGCAGGAAGACAAAAAAAAAAAAATCGGTTAAAAATATGCAGCAATTAAACATTCCTTTTTTCAGTTTTTTTTTTGGGAAGGGGTAATTTTGTGTAAAATAAATGTTGTGAAATAAGTATGCACGCATTTACTTGACTTAACATTCAGAGACTAACGTTTGCAAAATTATTAAAAAATTGACCTCCAAAAAACTATCTATCCCATCTCCTGGAGATATGGATCCCACAATTTTACTAATAAATTCCTCTATATGCACGAATCTCTTTGCCAAATTTCATTCAAATCGTTTTGTTAAGTGAAATATTATTATTTTTAAAACAAGCTTTCTCTTTATCTGCTTAGCCTCCAGAATTACCGTGAGGTATTACTTCAGAGGATGAATGAGGATGATGTGTATAAATGTGAATGAAGTGTAGTCTTGTATAATCTCAGGTCCACCACTCCTGAGAAGTGTGGTTAATTGAAACCCAAACACCAAAGAACACCGGTATCCACGATCTAGTATTCAAATCCGTATAAAAATTTTTATATCTAGTTTTTCTACCTAGGTATTTTTTCCCTGAAACGTGAACTAGTTTTACTAGGATTTGAATCTTAGAACTCTCGAATTCGAAATCAGCTGATTTGCGATGCCGCGTTAACCACTAGACCAACCCGGTGGGCTTTTAAAACAAGCTAAGATAGATACATCTGCACGTACGAACAAACATATTTCCCACTCTTTGATTTTGGGAGCCTTTTGTGTCATGAAAGGTTGAAAAATGTAAAAAAAAATTCCTAAATGTAAAAAAAATTATTAAATGGAAAAAAACCTTTTCCTTTAAGCATTATAGCTCAGAAAATAAACTATTTAGATAGTAAATGTTTACATTTACACTTTGTAAATAAGTAAATCTTAAGTACTTACCCAGAAAATTATTATAAAAAAAAAAATTGAAGTAGAAAGCACGATTAATCTATAAATGGCGTAAATTTACTTTCTTAAATTGGCAACAACAAAAAAAAAAACAAATTCAAGATTACATTTATAAAGAATGTAATTCTGAGGAAACTGACGAATTAAAGCAGATAAGAACTACACAACATTTTCAAAAAGCTAATTGTTTTGAAAACGAAACGAAACAAAAAATTATGGGAATCTTGTGGTACAAATGAATAATATCTTTCATAATGTGCGTCCGAGTGTGTAAGTTTTGATTTTAATTTCGCTTAATGGCAGAAGAGGTTGATGTAAAAACTTAATTTAAGATTACATATGTATTTGTCATTAAATTTTTAAAAAAATTTGTCTAGACGATGGAATGATTAATAAAATCCACTTTACCCTCAAATTGAGATAAGCTCTAGATCTTTCGGCTTACTTGAAAACCATCATCAGGAGTTAAAAATATTACCTTAAAGTCAAAAATTAAAAAATCATAGCTTAAAATATATACAGAGTCATGAATGTCTGATCTTAACACAGTATACTTTCTCTTTCTCTGTTTAGCCTCCGGAATTACCGTAAGGTATTACTTCAGAGGATGAATTAATCCACGATCTCCTATTCTCTCTTTATCTGTTTAGCCTCCGGAACTACCGTAAGGTATTACTTCAGAAAATGAATGAGGATGATGTGCATGAATTTGAATGAAGGTGTAGTCTTGTACAATTTCAGATCGACCACTCCTGAGAAGTGTGGTTAATTGAAACCGATCTACTATTCAAATCCGTATAAAAATAACTACCTTTACTAGGATTTGAACCTTAGAACTGTCGACTTCGAAATCAGCTGATTTTCGAAGGAATTTATTTGTACTCTGGTGGATTTAAATAAAATAAAACTGAAACCAAAATGTTGACTACTTTTTACTTAATTTAATAAAAAGTAACTGTGTAATGTTTTATTAAAATCCATTTTTCTGTTAAAGTGTTTTAATTATAATAATTTAATTTTAAACTTTGTAATGGTAAACTAAACAAAATTTCTATAAAAAACCCATCGGGTTTATCTAGAAGTAAACTAATCGTAAATCAGCTGATTTCGAAGTCGAAGTTTTCAGTTCAGATAATAAAGTTTTATTATTAAAGTAAGTATGGTATTTTTCTAAATGGGAAGTATTAAATATTTATAAGAAATATCTAAGATTTTATTGAAATAATTTTAATTTATTGAAATAATGATTTTATGTGTGACCGAATTATATTATTTGTTTGGCAAAGTTGAAGTTTTCTGGCTTGTTTTTTTTTTGTGGGGGGAGAAAAACGCTAAAGCGTTATCATCGCCCGGATTAAATAAAATTTGCTGCCGGTCTCCGTGACGCGAGTGTGTAGCATCTTGGCCTTTCATTCCGGAGGTCCCGGGTTCGAATTCCGGTCAGGAATGGAATTTCACACACGCTATACATCATCCATCTCTATCCTCCCTCTGATGTAATACTTAATTGTGGTTCCGGAGGTAAAAAAAAATTTGCTAATAAACAATTTAAACATTTTTAAAAACAAACTAAAGTCTAAAACTAGATTTAAATTAAAATAAAATAAAAATTAAATGAAAACTTAAAAAGTAATTTCACTAAAAACTTACAACTAATATCACAAGAAGATAAAATTAAAATCCTAAAAACTAAAAAGTAGATTAAAATTAAAAATGTTTACTAAAATTTAAAGCTAATATCATAGATGAGATGTTATCTAAATCTTAAAACTAATACAAGGTAAAATCTTACAACTAATATCACAATCATAATCTGAAAAATAAAATTAAATAAAATTTTTTTATCTAAAATATAAAGCACTTGAAAAAATCCTTACGGGGTAAAAGGGTCCCTTAACGGATAACAAAAAAGCTATGTAAATATTTTTATATTTCGTAGGAATACGAGTACCTGATCTATCACTTTCTTCTCATTTCCTAGGAAATGGTGAATGTTTTAAATTTAAATTTGCGACGTAAGGCCGTATAACATATGCATTCTATCAAGATATTTTTGACGCACAGTTAGACGGCAGTTGCACCTTACGCAGAATGGTGTATTTTCTGCTGACATCAGGTACTAGTGAGTGGCTCTCGTTTGGCCTATCCACAGTCGGCAAAGGTCCATTTCCTCATGACGAATGTTTCTGTATAAAGGAACCCCTTGGCAACGCAATATCTTTAATATGCCGGAGTTTATTATCGATTGTGGTCGTTCATTCATCTTCTAGTTTGTTAGTTTTAATGCTATTTATGTGCTCTTTTACGCGTATAGAAAATTTTCGATCGGTCATACCCCCACATATATCATGTCACAATCCTCACGAACAAACTTATCCTCTTTGTTACGCCTTGTTAAGCCTATACTTCTTGTTTATCAAATTTGGTATCATTATTGTATAATTATTTATTATATTTATTAATAATAGAATGTGCAAGTGTTATACCATTTTTTAGTATTTTTTTCAGTTTTTCGACTAAAAGGTGTATATTTATTTTTTAGATGAATTTTTTTCTGGCCTCCGTGGCGCGAGTGGTAGCGTCTCGGCCTTTCATTCCGGAGGTCCGGGGTTCAAATTCCGGTCAGGCATGGCACACACGCTACACATAATTGATCTCCATCCTCTGATGTAATATTTAATTGTGGTTCCGGAGGTTAAATAAAAAAAGATGCGGTTTTTTAATTTTTAACTTAAATAACTACTGATGATGGCTTTCAAATAAGACGAAACATCTAGAGCGTATTTCAATGTGCTCATTATTATTAATATTATTTAATAATTTTTCTTTCTATTACTTTTTTTTTTTTTTTCAATGTTCGGAAATTACTGAAGATTTCATTTTTTTTTTATTCCATGTAGAACCACTAATTTGTTTAATTTTTTTTTTCTGTAAAGTTTCAGTATAGCATTATTTGATTTTTAAAGTAAAAATCTAGCAAACTCTTTCATTAGCCGACAGTTGTAAACAAAGCGTTTCCATTTATAACGTTTATATGAAGTTTTTTCATTATTTTAGTTAGAAGAGTATATGCATATAAAGTATGACAGAAACTTCCTGAAACATTTGGTATGTAAAAAAATATCTTTCATCGGTCTCTACCATGATGAATGCTTAAATAACAAGTAAAATATTTTGTGAATGATTTTTTAAAAATTATTCTGCTTTCCAATTTATTCCAATTTCCGTTTAACGATAAGAATTCTAACTTTTCATTTTTTGAATTATCTTTAAATAGTTTCATATATTTTTTTCTCAATATTTTTTCCATTTTTTAGAAAGTAATATTCACTTCAAGTTAAAAAACTGATCATATCTTTGTAAATCCCCCTATTTTTTTATTCATTTTATTGTAACTTTGAAGAAATTACAAAAAAAAAAATAGAAAAGAAGTAATTGAAAATATAAAGTTTACTAAATAAAAATATTGATTATAATAAATATCATTATAAAGTATTATATAATATACAATATTTATATATAATTATATTACATATTATAATAATATTTGATTATAAAATATTGATTATAATAAAAAATAATATAATTATGCCATACATAAACTTTATTGAATTTTCATTGCTTACTGTCATTTCATTTTCAACTTTCTTCATTTTCAACTGAATATTGTACAAAAGTGAACCATCATCGGTATCTCCAAAACTAGAAAAAATAAAAACTTTAAATGAGATACAACTTTCTCCCGATTTTTAATTCCACCATCGAATGCATTAAAAATAACCCTATATGCATATTTTTAAATCCTAATTTTTCAGTATGGCAGCCAACTTTTTTAAACGTTAAAATTTCAAGTTATTAAAAAAAATATCGGATATAGTATATAATTGAGGGATTGAGAACTTGAAAGAAATAGAATTTGAACCTTAGAACTTTCGACTTCAGAATGAACTAATTTGCGATGACGAGTTATCGTCATTGAAAAAAAAATCAGCTGAACCGTCAAGTTATGGCAAATTATGTCACCGGGGCTCCTAACCCATCGGGTTGGTCTAGTGGTTAATGCGATATCGCAAATCAGCTGATTTCGAAGTCGAGAGTTCTAAGATTCAAGTCCTAGTAAAGATAAAAAATTTTTATACTGATTTGAATACTAGATCGTGGTTACCGGTGTTCTTTGGTGGTTGGGTTTCAATTAACCACACTTCTCAGGAGTGGTC
>JAAAKQ030154352.1:0-12882 GCA_010016005.3 Zanna intricata | reverse complement strand
GTCTTAAATTCGAAGTAATACGGTATTAAATAATTGAAATTTATATCTTTTTCATTCAAAATTCTCATTTTTTTCAACTTAAAATTTTTTCCCTGTGAAAGAAACAGATCCCATTAAAAAAAAAAATTGTGAGAAAATAGTTACTAATTTGTAATAATTAGGTTTGTTTAATGACACTAACCACTAACTGGTAAAAATGTATTTAAAAAAAAAAGAACAGCATAGTATTTTGATCCAGTGTGTAAGAATAACTGGGTAGTTTTGTTGTATAAAACTTTTTACATATTTTCCACTTAGAGTATAAGCTTTCATCATTCAATTCTTATGAAAAAATAATTTTGGTTGGTAAATTAAATTTCTAAAAACTTTACCTTTAATGAATTTGTTACTTACCATTATTATCTTGAGGGATTAGGTTAGACGTGTTCCATCCTTGTTAGTCTTGTTCTTCCAATCTTTTTGTATATCTCATGTAAAGGCCATCTTCCTTAACTTTAAATGAACTAAGTACTTATAATAATTTTTTTTATAATAGTTGTTTTTATGCTCATTTCTAATTTAATAATTTCTGTACACGTTTAACCACATTACTGTTTTTAATTCTTCTTAAGAATTTTATTTCAGCTATTTGAAATAACTTTTTTAATTTCATAATTATGAAATCATCATCTTATTGTTCAGCCCAAACTAGCTGAATTTTGCAAACATTTTAAATGTACAGTATTTTTGACATCTACTTGGCACAGACAAAATAGCACATTCTAAATAAGCGAGTATATCATTTATTCTAGAATTTGATTAGTAATAACTAATTTTGATGCGACAGAGTATTCATCAAGTCTTTAACTTGTATGTAGTATTTCTATTAAGCCATTGTTTATTACATGCTATCATTATTGGATCTCCAACAAATACCAAATGAGATATCTTGATACCATTTGTTAGCTATTTCATCTTTCTACATCTTTTCAATGGTTTTTTTTTTTATATCTGCACTTGTCAGGTTAACAAAATTATACTTTAGATTGATTTTCAAACTTTAAAATCAAAAAGCTTCAAGTGTGATTGTAATGACTCTAAAAATATGAAAGAGTCCTCATTTATATTATTGTTGATGGTCTCTGTTACTGTGTCATGGAATTGGTCAGAAATTCTGACAGACGTATTAACTTTTGCAATGGACACCACCAAAATACACTTATAGAAATTTGCACTTGATATATTTCTCGATAGTAGACAAACTTTTTCATTACAATTCTATCATTGCTAATTTTCCCAGAGGGGTATTACTGAAGCTCGTCTACATGTATCTCTTTCTTATAGATTTCTTATCACTGATGATTTTTTAGATATTCATTATCTGGATTTCCTTCACACAATTGAGATCATCTCTTTATTACATCTTTTAATGAAACAGATTAGTGTAGAGAAAAATATTAACAGAATTTTTGAACCATTTCTGTTTATGCATGTTAACTTTGTAACAGCATTTTCCTGAATTACAATTTCCCTAAAGTAAAACATCATTCGATGCCCATTTTTGTATATTTCTTTTGGGTGGAAGTATTTAATATTCTTGCAAAAAATATGCTGTTGCCTCAAATGATTTAACTACCACATTTTATTTGCTGTTAATGAAAAATAAATATTATTGAAAAATTTTATTATCCGTTTGTTATTTTTTGAAAAGAAGTGTTTTAATTTGTTACCTGAATACGTTTAAGTTTGGAATAGTAAAATGAATAAAGTGTGGTATGGTTCATCGATAAAATACTGCATATTCAACCATGAAAATATGAAGTGGTTTTTTTTTTTTTCAGTTTTAATTTATTTTCAATTATTATGAAAAGTCTTTAGTCTTTTAATAGATAATGCCTGAATGCTAGAATTGTGCACTGTTGAAAAGATATGATGGTCTGTAAAAATATCAGTTCTTTTTTGATTGTAATAAAACAAGATTTTTTATTTTTTAATAATGATTGTGGTTAATAGAATAAGTTAATTTGTTTGTTATATATTTTTTATATTGATAATTAATTTTTATGTGAGGTAAACTAATCGAACCACTAATATTTTTAATTTTTTATTAATAGTTAACAATTGTTAATTTAGTTTGATATTATAGTACTTCAAAACCAAGTTTTGTCTCTTGGGTTGTTTTTTTTCAAAAGGCAATTTCTTATTTTGAATCATGAAATTAATAAAAATTTATATCACTTTATTTTATTATGTATGTTATCATTTCATAATATTTCTTATAATTATTATATTGATTAACGAGTTTTGGAAAAAATAAAATTATTTTACTATAAAAAGTATATGTTAATGAGGAAGATGACTTAAATTGCTGTATATTAATTCTGTTTACAACTGCTGGATGTAACTGACAATTCATATTCAGTAAATTATAATTAACCTTTATAGGATCATGAATCATGTTGATCGATGCCAGAACTTTATTATTTAATGTTATAATACTGAATACTTGTTATAAGGAATAGATTTTTTTTATTTTTAAATTACCTTTTTTCGTGATTCAGACAGTTCTGGATAAAGAATTCTTAGTTGGGATTGTATAAAAGAAAGTTATAATTTTATTTGTGTATCTCTGGTTGAGAATTGCAAACTTATTTATTAACAATTTGAATAGGTAACCATTATACAATTTTTAAAATATGATTTAGAGTGTGTAAGGGTTGAAAATTGTTTGGTATTATATTTGATGTTTCACAAATTTTGAAGGGTAAGAGACTAAATGAAGAAATAACTATCCAGTTGTTTTTAATGTGCGATAGTAATAGTAAAATTGGTGAACTTGTATATTAATAATTACAGGCTGTGAACTGTTTTAATTTATAGGATGTTAACTAAAAATATGATTTCTAAATTTTTAAAAGAACTTGAAATCTTAAATTGCACTTACAAATTTAATTTTTTATTTACAGCATATCAATGACCTATCATTAAAAATTGATTTAAATTCAACATTATGTACAGCTGAAGCTATATATAATCAATTCTTATGTATGCAAGATTTGCCACTTTCAATAAAGAAGCTTATTGGTTTAGCACCTGAAAGCAGTAGTGCTGATTCACAGGATGGGAATAGCAGCACTACCTCATGTGAAGACAACGGATATGATCCTGATAATGATGAAAATGACATAAGTATAATACGTGATTATACCTCAGAAGAAGAAGCATTTGAAAAAGCACTTTGTCATAACTATATTTAAGCACAGTAGGTATTAATAAATTTAAATATTCATTCCACTAAATTATTTTTTAAATAGTTTTATAAAGGCTGGTGTTTTCTTACAGTGTAGGCCTGTACTTATGCAATTTTCACTTTACCTGATTTAGAAAAGGAAATTTTGTTTTGTGTAGAGACCTGTCAATGAAATGAAATCAAATTTTTTTTATTATACCCTAAAATACATGAAAGAAGGTAGTAATTTGACCTTGGACTGGTAAAGAACTGTAATTGATAGTCTAAATTTGTATGTGCTGATTCACAGTTTGTTCATGATTAGTGGAAATGTTACTGAAATTATATGATCTCGTCAGGTATCTGAAAAATCTTTGATTTTTATATTAATCTAGATTCAAATCATGGTGATTTAAAGCTAAGGGTATTCATATTTTTCTTTTCATAAATAAAAATAGTCTCTTTCTACAAACATGGCCTTATACACATGCCAGGACTGCTGCTCTACAGGAATAAAGAAATAACAATATGTAGTGGTGTTAGAAAAAAAGATTATTTTTTTAATTAACAAGAGAATCCAGAACATAGAATATAGTAAATGTTCCATAATAATTGGCCATAATAACATGTGCAATAACTTCACAAAAATTAAAATTCATGAAAGATATGTAGGTAATTGAAGTAAAATTTACTTAGTGGATAAACACTTGCTGAAGTCAGTTAAAAATAATGCTACTACTTCCTTTACTTAAACATATCAGCTAGGAAACTTAAATACTTCAATATCACTTTCATACTCAAGTAGCAGTTTTGTGTTTTATTTTATGTATATAAAACATTGAAAAGAAAATGTGCTGACAAACAAAGTGCTTGCATCTATTGACTTTGCATACTATGGATATATTCTATAAGACAAAGAAATGTGTTTAGAACATTTAAGCAAAAGAGTATGAAAATAAAATATAATTTCTTTTTATAATAATTATTGATCGGTTAATTTGGGGTTTTTACTTTTATACATTTTTTTTGACTTCTCAAATAATCCACATTTCAAAATGATACCTCTAAAAATTTTAAATCATTCAAATTATTAAAAAAATTATAAATGAACTTTCATACTAATTTTAAAGACCATATTAGTGTTACAAATTTTGTGCATAATTAAATAATGAAGTATAATAACAAGATAGTTTACTGTGTCTTTAACAAAATAAAAATCTTTTTTTTCTACTTAGCATTCTGTTTTTTTTTTGAACACTTAAGTTTTTGTTTAGAAGAATTTTGAAATTCAAACTAATCTCTTTATAATTGTGAATTTGGTCTAGATAGTAACTTCTTCGACTGTTTTTTTTTTAGGTTTTTTCACAAAACACCGCTTTCACTTCAAGCAGAAAGTTTGTGTCACTAATAAGTACTGTAACTGTTGTCATATTTTTACCTTTTGTCTATTCATCCATTGCTGTCAGAGAAACTTTCACTTCACTGGAATCTGTTCTGAAAATATAGCATCTCTTCCTTAATATTGTTCCAGAATTTAGCCAATCCTTTTATACGCTATAAAAGACTTGCATAAATAAGCAGATATGATAGTAAATAAAAGCAAGATAAATAATACTAAATACAGTAAGCAGTGTGTTAAATATGAATGAATGTCATTCAAGGAAACGATATATAAAAAAAAACTGTTAGGTAAAAAAAGTCAAGTATTCTTGCCTTTGAATGCCATAGTAACAGGATTTTTCAGGAATTAAATATGAGTCTGAATAGTCTGTCTTAGCCTTGCTATTAAATTCAGTTTTAGTTAGGTCTGTGTAGTGAAAAGACTGGTAATCAAAATCGAGTTGGATAAAAGGCCTATCATATATATTTTATGATATTGAAAAAGATAATTTGTTAGTTGTGTGTACTTCTAATTTTCTCAGGTTATTGGAAATTCAGATTACTGAACCTTAGATTATCACTTCTATATTGTACTCGTTTTGTTTTTAAATGTCTACTGTGAAACTTTGTAAAGGGTGGCAAAAACTGAGTTCCCCACAGTCGCTGTAACTTGAAACTTTTTTCTTTTTTTTTTACTTTACCACTTTTTCATAAGTTTTACACTTTATTTTTATCACTACTTATATTGTAATGTTTGTTTTTGCATAATGCCTTTACCTTTGTTTTAGGTGTCCATTGTCTTAGTCTCAACCAAAATGCATGAACAGAATATAAGTTGAATGCATTATATGTATAAATATTTATTATGATGATAAATTTAAAAAAGAATGTATTTCTAATTTTATTTTCAGTTTATTGTTCTGAAGTGCCTGACTGTATGTACTGAAAAATAAAACATTGACTTATGAACAAATAATAGTTCTATAATTTAATACTAATTACTCATTGAGCTGCTTCAGTTATATTTATAAGTTTGATTTGTTGTATTTTTTTCTATTTTAACAACTAATGTAATAGCAATTATAGAGTGTGTAATATTAAACATTCATCTGTTTTAAGTTAATTTCAGTTGAATAAAAACAGGGTGTTATATGTTGTAAAATATAATGCTATTAGTAATTTAATTAAATTTTTGTCAGACTGATGTAAGATTATGAATATACTTTCAGTTAAATAGATAAATAGTGTGTCTTTTATAGTACATATTGTATTATGTTTAGAATAATTTTATGCACATTTTATCACTGTGAATTATCATTGTAATATTGTTTATAATATATTGTAATTATAAATATATTATAATTTTTATATCATATTTTCTTAAATATTTAAATCCATTTTATGTTATCCATTTTATTCACTGTCCTATTTTTAAATAAAAACAAATACTTTTTTATGACCATACAATGATTATCATATGTGTATTAAACTTGAGACATTAAATGAAAAAAATAAAAATATGTTCATTCTTATTTGATATGATAAATAAATAAAATACTAACTATTTTCAGCCTGTCAAGAAGAGGATAAAGAAATTTTTTTAGTATTTTTAGGCCAAAGCCTACTACTTACCAAACTTACAAGACCTACCCCCCCCCCCCATGTCCCCAGAAACATTGAAACAATGATTTCAGAAGTACCTCAGACTTCTTTCTATAATTAGTTGATTCACCATCCCCCATAAAAAAAGATATCTATTACAGAGGAAAAATCATGTGCAATGGACTTTTGGAGTTTCAATATGAAGAAAGAATTTTATTTTTGTGTAGAAATTCACGGAATCTTTTGGCACCATCTTTAAGTGATAATTTGAGAGAGGTTGTTTGTTTACCAATTACCAGAGCATTTGATCCTAGTGAAGACCTCTTAAACCTTGTCCAGTCTCTTCAAAATCAGTTTATTTAGAGCTAGAATAATTTACACTCAGCAGAGAGGAATTAGAGCAATAAGCATTAATAACTTTTTGCCTAGAAGTGAAAGCTTTATCAATTTTTACCTGCATCATTATTATAAGTGTTTATAGTTTTGGAGGTAAAAGCTTACTGCGTGTGTACTAGGTTCAGAATTGACAATTTTTTTAAAAGCTTTGCTATTCAGGTGTAAAATGATGTACCATAATTGTTGATAAAAAGGTTTTTTCTTACCCTTGAATATAATATTGTTCTTAATATTTAAAATATGTAAGTATTTGGAAAGTAAGAAACAGAGAATTAACTCATTAATGCATATGATTCCTCTTGACTTCTACTGTTTGCATTAGCAGTGATATCTTACGTAGCAGAAGTTCCAGCCTCTTCTGAAAAGTGAAGGTCACCATCCATCCAGCTTTCTGTTGTGGAATTTCAGTCTTTGAGTTAAATGGAAGTGGCTGAGAGTAAGAGCTGTAACAGAGCTTTTTATTGTATGTTTCACTTCCAGGTCACTGCAGTATATGAAATATCTGAAAAAAATTGTATAAAGGTAAGTATTGTAATCCGTATTTTATAAGGATGCTATCCTACCATTGATCAAGTTGTAAATCATGTTACTTTAAGAATAGTTGATATCCTTGATACATCCAGGTTTTTTTTAACAAAGCAAGATTGTGTACTCTTTGGTAAAGTTATTAAGGCAGCTGAAGCTGTCTTGTTGTGCTGAAGATTAATGTGGATCTTTAGCCCTTTTACCTGCACTTTACAAAAGTAAAAGTAAGCGGCCCCAGATAGTTCTGAACTGTACCCTCCAGGGATTGCATATCTAATACTGGGGTTACTTCCAGGTGAGTTCTAATTGGAATCGATGACTGATTGTTCTAACTTATCTCTACCATTTGCTCAGGAGGTCCAAAATCTTTTCTGGGTAGTTCTTGGATGGGACATTTTAAAAGATAAGCTTCATATCATACTTTTTGTTCCATTCTAAAAGTAGTACCTGACCTCTGCTGGAGTTTAACATCTTAGTTGCAGCATGGGTAATATATATCCCATATGGTTTAGTACTGCTGTGTCTCTTTGACTAACCGTACACCAGTTGCTTGATAAGATGCTTGTTAAAGGATTCTGTTCTGTGCATTACAGCAAATATATACCATGTCCGTATTCATTTTCCCATCAAGTCCAGCAAAGGAAAATACTTTCCATATGTATTTATTCTCGTTTTTTTATCATAAAAATGTTTAAAACTAGCTGAAAGGTATTGCCATCTCAGAAATAGTATGAACTGTCAAACCTTGATACAGTCTGGCTTAGTTCCATATGATATATTCACAACAGCCAACTTCGTGCAGGGAATTTTCATCCTGAAGGCAGTGGCAAATAAGTTGAAATAGTACTTTTTTTTTTATATAGGCATGATTTCTATATAATTTATTCCTGCTATTAACCGCCTACGTAAAATTAATTTTAATTTTTGTTATTACTTCAACAGTGGAACATGTTGAGAATAAAGCTGCTCCTGCCAAGTCTAATTAGGATTCTTAGTAGGATAACACCATGTTTTAACTTATAAATTTTTCTTTTAGTGGGAGGCCACGGTTGAGTACAGAATGGTAGTCAATCTTTGCAAAGTTACCCATATGAATTAACAATTTGCAAAGAAATGAAAAATGAGCCTGGACTTAACACTATAGAATTCTTTCAGGCTAAATGCTACTTCCTAACCCTGATTATGTTGCTAAGATCACCTGCCTGCTGTTGAATGTGGCACTTACTCTCAAATAATCATATACATTTGACCATGGAAATTGCTGAGCTCAGAAATGGTTTCCATGTTGGTCAGATAATGTTCTGAAAAACTTGCAAAATCTGGTAATTCATTTGAATGAAATCTTTCAACTTTTTGGGTCTTATTTCTTAGGTATTGAATAATTATATGGAAAATTTTTATGTTAGTGTTGTTTTTCAGGTGGAGGATTAATGTTTGATGTTTTAAGATTAGTTTGCCTGCCAACATTATACGGAATAGTATTTTTTGAATTTTTAATATTTTTTTTTTTGGGAAAGGTTTGTTACATTAATTGTATTACAGTTGATTTAATTTTATCATCAGAGATACATGAAGAGTTAAGGGGATCATTTCCAAGACAGAAAAAGAATCCCCCTGCCATTTATAAAAAAAAAATCATTTCTCAGGATTTCTAAATCCATAAAATGAACAGTGAGACATTAGATCAATATGTCTCTTCATACGATTGTTTTTTTTTTTTATCAAAATGCATTTTGATATTTTTCTACATTACTGAAGGCTAGTATCATGGAGCAGTGCAGTATCAGACACTGATCAGTATTCACACATAAATAATGTTGATACTGCAAAAGCCTTTGATAGGATGGTTGAAGAATAAGGTAGAGGAGATCCAATCGATGGATCTTTCAGTAGTTTCCCCTCTGCATCTTTTCAGGGATAACAACCCAAAAACATCATGCATCTCTGTAATTGAGGAAGTCGTTTTAATGTCAGTCATAGTTATCCTTTTTGGTCTTATATCTCTCTCTTGAAAAGTATTTTATTCATTTCATACTTTTCGTTCCTAGTGTTTGCTTTAGTGGAAGTAGCATCTAACTGCTTCCCATTGTAAAGAATGTACATATATCCTTGTATTAACTTCCTCGTATATCCAGCACTTGAATTTCTTGTAGCTGTCCATGAACTATTTTTAACTTTGTTCTGGTTTTATCCATGTAATAAAATACTGATAGACCATCAGAAGAGCCCAAGTCTTCTGAATCAAACCTGCCAGGTTGGTCTAGTGATTTTTTTGTTTTTGGTAGTGGTGAGAAACACTAAAGCTTATTATTGCCCGAATTAAATACAAATAGCTAATAAAGAATATTTAAAACAAGCTAAAACTAAAAAATAAAAACTTAAACTAAGTACTAAAAACTTACAACTAATATTTCAAGGGAAAGTTAAAATGTTAAAAACTAAATCAAAATTAAACATGTTGACTAAAACTTAAAACTAACAAGGTAAATCTTACAACTAATATCACATTCTCAATCTTAAAAAAATAAATAAATTTGTAACTAAAACATAAAGCATCTTAAAAATCCATAAGGGGTGTAAAAGGTCTCTTAACAGATAACAAAAAAAAAAAAAACTGTAAAACTTAAATTTTATTAAAAATATATATATGTCATAGGAATATGAGAACTCTATCACTGTCTTGTCATTTCCTAGGATATGGTGAATGTTTTCAGATAATTTAAATTTGTGACGTAAGACCGCTTAACATATGCAATCTATCAAGATATGATGAACAGTTAGTCGGCAGTTACGTGTTATACAGAGTGGTGCATTTTCTCCTGACATAAGGTACCCATGAGCAGCTCATATGTCATATCTGCAATCAACAGAAGACCACTTCCTTGTGACAAATTTTTATACATAAGGAGTCCCATGTCAACTCAGAATCTTTAATATGCCGCAGTTTATCAACTGTAGTAATGAACTCATCATAGGAAATCAGCTGATTTCAAAGTTAAGATTCAAATCCTATTAAAGGATTTGAATATTAGATCATGGATACCAGTGTTTTTTGGTAATTTGGTTTCAGTTAACCACATGTCTTGGAAATGGTTGACCTGAGACTGTACAAGACTACACTTCATTTATGTTCATACATATCATCTTATGAATTAATACCTTATGGTGATTCCATAGTCTAAACAGAAAATGAAAATCTGAATCAAAAGTGAAATGGCTTCCTTTGTGAATGGCCATCCTTTTCTGTTACAAGATGCTGATGGATAGATAGCTGTGTGGGTCATAAATATAAAATTTTCGAAGGTTTCTCTGTTTCACATTAACACATTTAAAGTAAGGCCAAAAATAACTATAGATAAAGCTTAAATGTAGCAATGTGGTCATTGACATTCACTCATTGTTCCTACTGTAGCCTATGTCTGAAGAGACTAGAAAATGTTTAACAAAGAAAACAAAACACTTACCCTTTTGCCTACTTCTAATCAGAAGGGGATTCATTCTGTCTATATCTTGCTTGCTTGAAAGTGTGACTCTTCATTCTGAATCTCCATGGTAGAGAGAGTGAAATAAGAGAATAATTGTTGAATAGCAGATGGTATGGGTAAAAAAAAATATAAAAATAAAACAATAGAAAACTGCCTGGCAGTTTGGCTTACCGTGGTTATAATATTCAAAGAAGTGAGAGATCAGATTTCCCGATAAAAGAGCCCAGAAGAATAAAGAAGAGTAGTGCTGTTTGGATGAAATGGCCATCAGCAAAACTAGAAAATTCTCATTCTTAATACTTTACCATATACAGTGCAAGTTCGACAAAACTGAAACCTACTCAAAACGTACGGTGTCCCAAGTACCGATATAATTCTACAGAAATTAAACCCTTCAAGACGGAAAACTACGCAATACGGAAGGAAACAGATTTTATTTTTAATTTTACGTTTTAATCTTGTCCTATAAGACGGAAAGAAAATTAAATAAAAAATATTATGCATTCTCACGATTTGCAAATTATAAATCTAGTAGAGATTATTATTATAATAATAGTACTGTAACTGCAGTGCCTGTTCTAGCGGTTATGTCATCCCGGACAAAAAGACAAATTGCCGTCCCTTAAGTATATAAATATATTTAAAATAAAGATACACATGTTTTATTTTTAATAAAAATAATTTCATTTACATTTTAATAAAAGCTTATATTTAGGAAGAAACATAACATTGATCATCAAGCGTACAAAACAGTAGAAATTAATTAAGAAATAACTGTTTATCTAATTGTTTATCGAAGCAATTAACCTAATAAATGTCTTATATTATTAATTCAAATATTATTTACATAAAACAAAAATATAAATAATGTAATATACATATAAAATACGATCATATTTGATACAATATTTTTTTGATTCAATTGCCTTTTTGTATAAATTAAATATTTATTTTATTATAAATGCTTTCATTGTTTCGATTCGATAAAACATTTACGATAAACTTGTATCTATCAAACTAAACAATTATTTAATTATAGTTGTATTTACCTTTAAAAATTAAGAAATCTGCACAGAAGTAAATTTTATGAACTTTCACTTGTTATCACTACCGACTTAACAGCAAGAATAATGCTGTTGTGTAATTAAACCGCTCCTTTATTATTAGAGGTAATAAGCAAGTCTATGCATGTTCAAATACAAGTTGAAGCAGCACTCTGCTCGCATGCTGATGCACTTCTATTTAGAGAAGTATATGCATGTTCAAACAAGTTCAAGGAGCGCCCTTTACAAAGTCTGCCTTAATTTTTCAATAATAGTGTAAATATTTTTAGCATTTAGACATAAACCATGTAAATACGCTACCCACTGTAAAGTTTTAGCGAATGAAAAAATCGATAGTGAAATTTTCTATTAATTGGATATTTAACACATCAATATTTTTCTTACACTTAACAGCCAAAGTAGCGCCCCGGACAAACGCGGTTGTCCGCCCCTGAAGTGGACGCTGGTAACTATTGTTTATGTAATTATACATATTATTAAAAATTATATAGCTGGCGGTAACTTATGGAAACAATCTATATACAGTTCTGAGAATTCGCGATTCGTATAAACAGAGAGGACTTGCAACAGAATATATAAACCGCTAGAAATATTGTTGGAAACGAAAATTCCAAGAGTAAATTATTGGAACAGAAAAATTATTTTATTTTATTTTTAGGCTAAATATATGTCTTCTAATTAAATGTAACTTAGATGAAAAATTGCTCACTTGTAAAAATAAAAAACACCCACTTTTAATGAAACTGAACAATTTTTGAAAATTAATTGTTAATGTTCTTTATGCATAATGTATGCATGTTTATAGACAGTATAATTTACAGATTATTCCAAACATTTATCCTTGACTAACTTCATTTTACATTTGTATAATTCATAGCACAGGACCTTACAGTAAATTAACTTTTTTTTTAAAAAAAAACTCTGCAAGACGGTAACCTCTCCAAAATGGAGTTGCTTGAAATGGTTTTGTATAATTTTAAATGCCATCCACTGTAAAGATCATGAAGAAAAAAATAATGTCCCTAATTTTATGATATTTGTTTGGTCCAATCTAATACTCATTACAGATTAGGTTCATTCTTATTTCTGATTGTTTGCAGCTCTTAATGTACTTCTCCCCGACGGGGAGTCTTATTCTTTAAGATTTTGGGGTTTGGCGTCCCCACGGCCCTAGCCTCTGCAGCTTTTCTTCCCACTACACATTGAGCTGCAGAACACTTTA
>JAAAKQ030154330.1:0-12884 GCA_010016005.3 Zanna intricata | reverse complement strand
TACACATCATCCTCATTCATCCTCTGAAGTAATACCTTACGGTAGTTCCGGAGGCTAAACAGAAAAAGAAAAAAAAACCCATCTAGTTAGTAGTAGTTAACTACTGTTAACGCAACATCGCAGCTGATTTCGAAGTCGAGAGTATTAAGGTTTAAATCCTAGTAAAGACAGTCACTTTTATACGAATTTGACTACTACATCATGGATACCGTTGTTCTTTGATGATTGGGCTTCAATTAACTACACTTCTTTCGCATTCATACATATCATCCTCATTCATCCTCTGAAGTAATAACTTGCGGCAGTTCAAGAGGCTAAACAGAAACAGAGCGCGATGTTTATGTTAGGGGGGTGGTAGCACGGTCTTAGCGGTAGGCGTCAAATTCAGGATTCAAATAACAAATTCAGTTTGTTAGTTTTTAATTTTGTTCCAAATAGTTTAAATTTCAAAAAATCGAATTTATGTAGTGCTTTTTTAAGATTGTGATTTTATTCTTGATTTTTAACGTACATGTAATAATGGTTTAGTTCCTGAAACGTGTAATTAAGTTGGTACTTTTATCAGTATATCTTTTTGAGTTAATGCATTTTATTGAAGTTTTGATTAATCTAAGACATTGAAATGTTTACCATAGCTACTAAAAAAGTAAATATATATTTTTGTTACAATGTTGTTTAAAGTCACTTATTCCGAAATTCTTTATTAGTGTTTAATTTTTCCTTTCTTAGACATCCTGAAAAAAATCCAATTTCATGGTTTTTAATTAATTATTAAAAAAAAAAATACATATTAAAATATCTGGAATTCATCACCTAGGTTAATAACTGGAGCCCACCGGGTTGGTCTAGTGGTTAACGTGACATCACAAAACAGCTGATTTCGAAGTCGAGAGTTCTAAGGTTCAAATCCTAGTAAAGGTAGTTAAAATTTCAATTAACCACACTTCTCATTTTACTAAACAGAAGAAAACAGGTTAATAACTGGACATATGCCTTATAGTCGTTTGGTCTTGAATAAAGTACGAAAATGTTATATAATTATTATTTTTATTAATATTACTTTTATTTGTTAAAACTAAATTATAATAAAACAGACGGGATGTTGGTCAGCTGATTTCCGTTTGAAATATAAATTTCAGCGGACTTTTTATAACTGTTTGAATCAATTTATTTGTTATATCTTCTATAGTGAATATTCAATCCGTAAATTTTTTAAGTTTGGTAAAAACGTTTTTGCTCATTACAGTTCTTTTTTTTCTTTTTTTTTCATTAAGGTTAGCAGAATTACATTTTTGATAAAATTTATAAGTTATTTATGCAATTTATCCATTAATAAAACTTCAGTGATCGCCGGAAAAGTTCATTCTTAGATTTAATCCATTTGTCTGTTTCACAAAAGAATCGTTTATTAAAATTTTCGAAGTTATTTTCTGTGATTCGGTAGATTTATTACTGGCAAATACATTTCTTTTTTCAATTTGTGTAATAAAAATAGACTCTCATCTTCCATTTCTTAGTAAAATGAGGAATACCTTATTTTTCGATCCAACATTGTTTGGTTATCCAAACCGTTGTATAATAAACCTCTCTATTTTTCTGTTTTAGCCTCCGGAACTACCATAAGGTGTTATAATTCAGAGGATGATATGTGTGAATGTGAATGAAGTATAGTCTTGTACAATCTCAGGTCGACACACTCCTGAGAAGTGCGGTTAATTGAAACACAACCACCAAAGAACACCGGTATCCACGATATGGTATTTAAATCCGTATAAAAATAACTACCTTTACTAGGAATTGAACCTTAGAACTTTCGACTTCGAAATCAGCTGATTTGCGATGCGATGTTGTATAAAAACCTTCTTTTTTTTTTTTTTTCTTTTTCTTTTGTTTAACCTCCGGAACCATCGTTAAGGTATCTTCAAAGGATGAGATGAATGAATTGTAGCGTGTGTGAAAAATACCATGCCTGACCGGGATTCGAACCCGAGATCTCCGTATGAAAGACCGAGACATATATAATAAATAATAAACCTTTATCTTTATCTGTTTTACCTCCGGAACTAATAACTTACTCGGTAAGTTATTACTTCAGAGGAAGAATGAGGATGATGTGAATGAAGTGTAGTCTTGTACAATCTCAGTGTATAATAAACTTATAAAGTCTTATTTTAACTCATATTTCTTTCGGTTAATGATTGAATCAGCTAAAAATTGGTCGTGTTTACCACAGTTAGTGTATAAAATAGATTCGTGTAAATTACTCTTTCTATAAATATGGTGATCTATACAATATGGTGTTAGTTTTGAGTGTAGAAAATTAATTTTAAGTTTACGCTTAGAAATAAAAATTTGGGAGACCTGTTTTATTGATTTTGTTTTTTATTGCGTCAGAAGTTTTGATATTATTGGAGATAAACTTTAATCTAATTCTATAATGTAAATAACGTTATTTTTAAAATTGTCGTATTTAATATTTTTAATTTCTGTAGGCTCAAATACTTTTATGAAAATACAGAGACAAATGAATTTAGGATATTGTAACCGATTTATTTAAATTTAACGATAATTTGCCAGGAATTGATTAAAAATAATAATCCTGCACAAACTTAAAGTTTGATTTGATGGTGTATTGTTAATTTCAACGATTTATTACTGCAAACTCTTAATGTAGAAATTCCATAATGCTACATGTGTAACTTTGTGACTATGTATTGACAATGAAACTGTTGACATACGGGGTAATTAGAATAAACGTCATCCAGTTTTTTTTTTTGGTCCGACTCGATCATAGTAAAACACATTCGCGCAACCTAATTAATTGTACATCCATATCACAGTTAATCAAACAAAGAAACACGATTCTAATCAGCTCTATGACTGCTGATAAAAGCGCATGGTCGTTCACCTCATTCTTCAAATAACGGCGTAACGAACGCGTTCAGCAGTAAGTAGTATGTGTCATTCAGTTTAGTTTGTTGAACTTTATTGGTTAAAAATTAACGTTACAAAAATTTAATTTAATTAAATTTCTTGTTATTTGTATTGCACCTATGTTTATCATAAATTTTTCATATCTTTTAGGAATTTTTAAAAGTACCATCGTTCGTTATATTATTATGATATATTTAAAATGTTAGTTAGCGAATATTATTATAAAATATTTGTTGTTTCTATCCATACTAGAAAGAGAGCGTAGTGAGGGAATTTTTTCAAAGCTAACATTTTGTTAAAAAACTTTTTAATTATTATTGTGTCATGTTTTTATTTATACTTAATGTCAATTTGTTTGCTGGGATTTTTTATAAAAAAAGGTCCCTTATTTCTCATATATTTACCTACAATTAAATTTTTATATATTACTGTTTATTTTATTGCTGTATGTTTACAAAGCTGTAATGATTACATAATTAAAATTTCAAAATAATCTCTACTTATTTTCATTATAAGAAATATACAATGCTCATCGTTCTAATACTCTCAATAGGTTTTTCATATGTAATATTTCCTAAAAAAAAATTAGGCTGCTAAAATACAGTCGAACCTCTATATAACGAACCTCGATTTCACGGATTTTTTTACTGTATCATGACATTTTAATAAAACTACGTATAAATTTACCTATATTTAACGTATTCATTCATCTATGTAAAGAAGTGGGACATACTGCATTAGAACATAATATAGTAAGTAATAACAAACAGTAGTTTTTACGAAATTTTTTTTTCTTTTTTTTTAAATAATGACATTAAATTCAGTATTTTTAGCAGTTCTGTGAATTTAAGATAGTTACTTTTTTGATTTCTGTACTTAAATTATCCTATATACAAACACAAAGTACTCTTTATAACAGTCAAGAATTACAGATTATTTTTATTTCACTGGTAAAACAAAATTTCTGACATTAACAATAAATTTTTAACAGAAGATTTAAACACTTGTTCTGCGGTTATTTTCTGTCTATCTATACATTAAAGTAGCATAATTTCCCGAAATCCGTAACTAATGCAGAACACTAAAATTAGTATGCAAACTTTTGTTCATTTACCTAAAGGAGACATTTATCTACAGTACGTAGACGTAACAAATCACATTCGTAGAAAACATTTAACTCACTCCCTCTATTGTGTAGTACATACATACAGTTCAGCAATAAGTTTTTCGAAGAACCTCTATTTAACGAAATCCTCAATTTTTACGAATTTTTCCCCGGGATTCTTGATTTTGTTCTACCAGAAGAAAATTGTACATTTATTATCAATGAGGAAATAAATAATGATCGGCCAAGTTTCCTAAGTAATATGACATATTTTTTAATGTACTTTTATGGAATGGAGTTTTCATTTAAATTTTAAAGTTTAAGTAGCAATTTTCGTAGAGAAAGATTGTTAGGAAACAGACAAGTGGAGGGGGGAATAATACATATTTCCGAATTAAGAGAGAAGGAACCCCGCTCTTTCGGTTTCGCTACTATTCCTTTGCATTCATTTTCTTACTTTTATCAGGAAGAGGGTTTTTGTGTTTCTTACAAACTGTTTTCTTTTTTGTAAACAAGCAGCAATGGTGATTGACAGGTTTTTTAATAACATGAATAATTTTAAAAAAAATTGCAGTAAGAAAATCGATTGGTTTTTTTATGATTAAAACCGAGATCTTAGTTTAGAGTCTAGTTTTTATTTCCTGTTCTCATGTATATTATAGTAATTGAATTAATTTTACAATAAAAAAAGATTAAAATAATGCATTTATTACTTATTGTTAATTTATTACATAGTTTCAAAGGTCATACATAACAGATTAGATCATGTTCTTTCGCTAATTCTTTTTATTAATTTTTATATTGATTAAAATAAGTATTTATAAGCTTTTTCTTTGCATCATTCTGGATTTAATTGAAATTTTCGTTATATGAAATTTTCTAATTAATGCGAAATAATATTTTTATAAAAAAAAACGTAAAAATGAGCTGTTCCTAACCTCAATTGTTTATATGTATAATTTTAAAATTTGATTTTATATCAATTTTCATGTGTTTTTTGTTCTGTTTGCAGGTTAGTATTGAATTAGTAATGAACTTAACAGTAGAAGATTTTATGTGAGTATATTTTTAACATTTTTTTCTTTATTTTTATGTAATTAATTAATTTCGGTGGGATCATTCATTCAAATACCCTTAATAATTTTCTGCAGCAAGGAAAATATTCTACTGAATCTGAAATTATGATTTAGTTAAAGATATTTTTTTTTTATATATATACGACTTTCTTTATTGATTTTTTGTATTTCATTTAATTGAAAAGTGTTGTTAATTTATATTTAAGAAAATTTTATGACTGGAAATGATAGGAAATTGATTTTTTTTAAATGAGTAATTGTCTACATAAGTAACTGCGCGGTAATGTTGAATAGAAATTATTCCATGTGAAAAAATAACTATCCTGTTTCGGTGATCGAATGTAAAAGGGCAGGTCAATTTATAACGGTGTTTATTGATGCCCTTTTACTAGTTTTTAGGGTTGGAAACCCTACTCTGAATCCAAAAAGATAGTTTCCAACTTTGCTCCATCCTGGAGTAAATTCTATTTAAAGATTTTCCAGTGATTAAAGTAGCTTTATAGTATACTTAAATATCATCACAGTTCGGCATCAGCCTAAAGGCGAAAGTTCCATTCTCAAAATCGAGAGGCAGTGGGTTTGAATCTTCTACTCGTTTTATTCTCTACTTATAAATTAATGTGAGATTTTGTCAGGAATGCGACAGTACGGCGCGGCGGCTTAACCAACACAGCTTCTGTTACTATTTGTGCGACACCTGGTTGGTGCTTGACTGAAAAATTTTAAATAAAATAATTATTAAAAAAAAAAAAAAAAAAAAAAAATGGAAATGAAGTATGTCCACCTCCTAATGGTGTTTGTCGGGTAACTAAGAAAAGAGCAAAATATATTAACAATTGAAAATTAAACGATTTTTTTTTTTTTTTTTTTTTTTTTTACAAAACTTGGAACAGATTTATTAATTTTCAGTATGCATGTTGCAACCCTTAAAACGACAGTTAAAATAATTTTATAAAAAAGAGAAGAAATAATACAGTATAAATAATTCGGATTGTGAAAAGCAGACAGAAAATTAAAATAAATTGGTTTATTTTTATTTTTTTAAGATTTATAAAACAGAATTTGTTTGTTAGGTTAACGATTGTTGTAATCAAATAAAATAAAACTCAATTATATAATAATAAAATGGACAGAAGAAAAACAAGCCCACCGGACTGGTGTAGTGGTTAACGCGACATTGCAAATCAGCTGATCTCAAAGTCGAGAGTTCTAAGGTTCAAATCCTAGTAAAGGTACTTTCTTTTAAATGGATTTGAATACCAGGTTGTGGATACCGGTATTCTTTGGTGTTTAGGTTTCAATTAACCACACTTCTCAGGAGTGGTCGACCTGGAGGTTGTACAAGACTATACTTCATTCACATTCATACTTATCATCCTCGGAAGTAATACCTTACGCTAGTTCCGGAGGCTAAACAGAAAAAAGAAAAAGAGTGGGGAAAAACGGGTGTAATCGAAGAAAATGAAAGGAATATGAAAAAGAAGCAAAAAATTTACGCGTGGTCTCTGGTAATAAAAATCCCTTCGAAATAAAAATAATAATAATAATAATAAGAGGAAAAAAATAATCGTTAAAATTACTGCTATATTGAAATATAATTAAATACTTTTTTGTATTTTTTTTTTTTAAATAAATTGAAAAAATTAACATAAAAGAAAAATTTAACATGTCACTTATTACATCGTACAAGTAAAATGTTTTTAACTTCATTAAAGATAAATTTTTACTTTCGTTACGACTTACTACTATTGCTGCTATGCTACTATTGCTACTGTGTTATGAAAAATATATTTGTGTCCTGTTATTATATGTAGCTGATTAGCTATTTCATTATACTGAAATATAATTTTTTTAAATTATAATTTAAAATAATATAATTTTTTTTTAATAATTTTTTTTGGATTATTAAACAAACTTAATTCATATAAATTAAATAATATAAGCTAATGCCCTATGTTATTAATTGAAGTCAAGTCAATATAAGAGTTTCGTGTACTGGATTCGGCCCTTGTCAATATTTACTTCTAAGTAAGGACGCACGTAGTCAACCATTTTTCACTACACTTGTTACTACACGCGACTTTTTAAACTATGTAAAACTCGCTCTTTGCGCAAAGTGACAAGATGGCTGGACGGCTATAGTTGATAACAAACTGCGGTATATTAAAGATTCTGTTTTGCCATGGGACTTCACATGAAAAAAAATTCGTCGGGAAGAAGTAGTTCTCAGTTGATTGCGGATAGGACATACGAGAGCTATTCACGGGTACCTTATGTCAGAAGAAAATACACCACTCTGTATAGAATTTGACTGCCGACTAACTATGCTTCATATCTTAGTAGATTGCATATGTTATGCGGCCTTACGTCGTCGCAAATTTAAATTACCTGAAAACATCACCTTTTCCTAGAAAATGACAAGACAGTGATTGGGTTATCGTATTCCCCCGACGCATAAATATTTTTAATAAAATTAAACTTTTACATAGTTTTTCCTTTTCTTTTTTTTGTTATACATTAAGGGATCTTTTACACCCCTTACGGATATTTAAGATGCTTTATATTTTAGTTACAAATTTTGTTTTATTTTATTTTTAAGATTGTAACTGTAACATTAGTTGTAAGATTTACCTTTCGACAAGAAAATATTTTAAATTCTAGATTGTATCTCATCTGTGATGTTAGCTTTAAGTTTTAGTCAACGTTTTTCATTTTATGTAGGGGTGAATAACGCTTTAATGTTTTTCGCCCCTACAAAAAAATAGAAAAATATTTACTTCTGAATTTCATCAAGACTTCCTTCTTCACATTCCAGCAAATGAGATCCTCAGTTTCATCGTTTAATAAAAATAGATAAATAAATGAAAAATATTTCGATTTTATGCTAATATTCAATGGCAGAGAAATATAATACATTTTGTTTATTAATATTTTATCTTAATATTAATATATTAAATTATTTTAATATTAACGTTTATACAGTTTGCAAGCCTGTGTATGAAATTGAAATTCTAATTTTCTTATAAATGTTAACTATATTAATTCTATTGACAATTCTATATAGTTATCTTCTAGAAAATACTTTTTGCTTTTTTAATTATATTTTAAATACTGTCCTACAACGTTACAAGTTTATCTTAAAAAATACACTCTGTTAAATAAATAGATTTAATTTTTTTTTCTCCATTTGAAGCATTCATAAAAATAATTTCCAAGCATACTATTATTATTTATTAAACACGAGTAGATTGAAAAGTCTTTAAAAAGTTATTAAGTGAACAGCATGTTTTTTGTCAAGGAAGTAAAACTACAAATTTTTTTCTTAATAAATTACGTATGAATGACATTCCTTGCATTTATCATTTATTAATTGAGAGATCAAGCTTCGGGCCTCTCATGGTATGAGAGGTCGCGAGCGGGTGGGGGAGCGGCATTCGTGGATTTTTTAATGCGCATGCCGCCCCTTTAGGTTTAGGCTAGTAGGGCGGGACGGGTAGTCTCCTGGAGGAGGGACGCGTCGGCACTCAACAAGCGGGGAGTTGACGTGCCTCAATGAGCCCAGGAGGTCCTCAAAGGGGGACTCCTCTGCAGGAGCCCAAGCAAGAAGGGCAAAAGGTTAGGTGTAATCTGCTGCCAAGGCACTCAGGGCTGACTGATGAGATGCCGAAAGGGGGTTCCAGTCGCCCCTTGGGAAACGTCGGAGAAGTTTAGTCGGTAGGGGGTGGAAGTAAAACTGTTTCATGGTCGCTACGGCTCCATGTCCAGTGCCCACTTAGCTTTGCTAGGTCAGGGCGACTAGCGTCCTGGCTTCGACCCGATACACCCTGCGAAGACTCTGCAGGGCGTGCGTCATTGCACATTCCTTCATCGTCGTTTAAGGGGAAAAAAAAAATTGAGAGATCAAGCCGGCCTCCGTGGCGCGAGTGATAGCGTCTCGGCCTTTCATCCGGAGGTCCCGGGTTCGAATCCTGGTCAGGCCTGGCATTTTTCACACACGCTAAAAATCATTCATCTCATCCTCTGATGTAAAAAGGGTGGTTCCGGAGGTTAAAAAAAAAAAAAAAAATATTGAGAAATCAACAGAAGCGAAGGAGAGGAAAGAAAATTTTGTGATTTAAAATTTTTTTTTTTTTTACCAATTCATAATGTGGGAGACACTTTAGCGCTTAATAAAAAAAAAAATTTTTTAAGTTTTTTTAATTCCTAATAATGTGGTTGTTGTTTTTCATGTTAAATTTTAGGCTTTTGTTAAAAACTAAACACATTATCTGGAGTTTAAATCTACCCATAAAAAAAAATATCGTTTTACACAGTAATTGCTTAAAAAAAAAGCAGTTTTGTGGTGTTGTGTATAATTTTCTAATTTGTGCATTGCGCCTTATTTTATCCCTATCTTTTATTATAAATGTTATTTATTTGTTTTTTTTTTTTTTTTTTTTTTTTTTTAATAAAATTAAATTAAATTTTAATTAATAAATAGGTTTTCTTTTTAATAATCTTACGCTTTGTTATAAAGGGATGCTATTTTTCCTATTTTATTTTAATGACCTCTTGGATAAGTCCAAAGTATCCGTGCTTATGTATATTTTTTGCTTCCATAAATATTCTAAATATGTACTCTTTCACCATTATGTGACGTAAATAGAAATATGTTTGGTTTGTGGGACAAATTATAATTCATATTTGACCCTCATATAATATCGTTTATGTCATTTTGCGGCCTATGTTATTTTAGTCAGTTGCGGTCAGACTGAAAATTGATTGGTCAGTTTGATAAGTCATTTTTCATTAATTTTTTATTATCATAACGTGAACTATGTCAGTAATTTATCCTATGTATATATATATATATATATATTTAGTTTATTGAAATATAGCTTAATACGGAATAATGTTTTTTAATTATTGATTAACTACTAATTATCATTTTTATTTGAACAATTATTTTAAAATATTTATTTAATTAATATTAACATATATCTGAATTTAGATTATTGTTAATGAAGTGTAACTGCGCAGTTACAGGATGTGTGTGTTTGTGTGAGTGCGCGCGCGCTAATTTACTTGTTATTGTTTTCGTTATGCATTCTTTTGAAGCAGCGCTTTTTATTGAATATTTTTTTTATTTTATTTTAGTTTTGTTGTATAAGTCAATTTAATAAAATTTCATAATGATGGTAATTGTGAACTAAAACATTTATTAATTAATTACACAATAATTAATTCATTACTTTATGATTTATTATTAGTATTATTTATTTATTGTTTAATAATTAAATGTTTGTATTGTATACATGTTGCTTGTTAATTAAATATTAATGAAGTACAATTCTTGTAGAACCATTTGGCTAGAAGCCAAATAAAAAAAATTGAGACTGTAATAATAACATGAATAAAGATAGTGAAATACATTATTAATAAATAATAAAAAAAAAAATATTGCTTACTAGATATATTTTTTTGTATAATTAGATGTATCTATAGTCATATTAGGAACTTGCTGTCGTTATCGACGAGCGACGTATTTTTCGTGCAGGTGTTGCTATCCAACCAAATACGTTCAATAAAATCGGCAACGAAGCATTTACATATGAGGGCTTCTGATCTTGTTTTCTTCTTATAATGAAGACATTGATAAATAAATGCCTGGTTTCGTATCTCTTCAGTACAGATTCATAAAAATTTTATACTTTGCTCATTTCAAAGCTTGTTATTTTGCCAATTAAATAGTTCACTGACAACGGTATAAAAATTATTTTTACACTTTTTAGCATTTGATTAAGAAAGGTACTCAATTTTATGACCACATCTTAGACAAATCATCTTTAAAGCGCAATAAAAATAACTCATTCCAAAGACGCATAGCGTAATCAACACTGTAATTAGTATACAAGAGTTGTTCATTTATTAAAGAAACAAATTTCTAGAAAAATTTTTATTTATTCGATTACAATGAAACTAACGCTGCTTTTCAAAATAATATCCCGCTAAATTTTAGCGCTTATTCTATCTTGCTGTTAACTTGCATAATCCACTAGAAAAAAAATTGTTCATCTTGCTATCTCAAGTATTGTTGATCCTGCTCATTGTTGCAGAACTCATTGTTTACACGTGAAACGTTGAGATAACAAAAAAAAAATTGATGATGGATAAAAACGGACCTTACACACGATCAATAGTACTGTCAATTCTTTAAAATACTGTTAGTATTTTTGATCTTGTATTGATGGATTGACGGAGCGTATTGAAATTATCCGGATATTTTGTAATCCAAAGGTCAATAATGGGCGGAGAATCAATTCTACTTCAACACCCCTCTTTTTAGAGGGGATATTGACAGTATTATTGGTCGTGTACGCTCTCGCATCAATTTTTTTCTTCAGTACAGCTACGTTCTTATTTGTTCTTGTGTAATTACAGTATAGATATTGAGGTTAAACTTTTTCGTTCTGCTAATGTTTGAAATGTAGAAAGTAAGAGTAAATGAATCTGAAATGATCCGCTTAAGGTAGATGTAGCAACACACACCCCCCCCGCCATATATTTTAATAGCTTCTTGTACGGGGGCAGGCGTTATCATGTAGAAGAATTACGCCTTTTGGCTGAGAACCGAGCGTATTCTCGCAGGTTCATTTTATTTTGTCGCATTTCACAATAGTATTTGTTGTTGATTACACATTTTTCTTTCAATTAATCGTGACAAATATTGTCTGTATTAAAACACCATTAACTTTACTTCACCGACTGACGCGTAATTTTGTATTTTTTCCTTGGGTGTTTCTATCACATACTCTGTCTGGATTCCAGCTCAAAGAGATGACTATAAAATTTCATCACACTTTGTTATGCGATCTAAATGGTCCTTTTAGAGGAAGGTAAATTTTTCCGCTAAATAGCAGCAAGTGTTCTACCACGATACGTGTTTCAAGCATAGTCGACATTTTGAAATAAACGAAAGATTTTATAATATTTATACTTCTTTTTTGTGTCAACATGACATCTTGAACGTCAGACAGTTTTAATCTATTCTATTAAATAGTTTTTCTGCTGTAACTGTTTTCTCATTATTGAACGATCCTAGCAGAAGAAAACAAAATATAAATTAAATAAAGAATTAAAAAATTAAATAAAATAAATAATGAAGGATTATCTAACTCATTTGTTTTACAAAAAAGCAGAGAATTTAGGTTAAAAATATTCTATTACAATATTTTAAGAAAAGAAAGATAATCGGATAAATAGATTAGTAAAATATTATTCGTTTATTTAAGTAAGAGTACATTCCTGTCAACATAATGAATGTAGTACTTGTACAAGCTGCTTCTACATATTTAATTTTTTTATTCTTTCAAATATTACCATAAAAATTTATTTAGTTAAATTACCAATTTAAATTCTCAGTATTTTCGTTAGTACATAGAAAAATATTGCTTGTCAGTTAAATAATATCATTCATTCTCTTTGTAATTTAAATGGACTATAACACCTCATAGTTTTTGACAAGTTCATTCATTAATTTTCATATAGTATATTTGTAAATATTAAGCGTTTATGTATGATTTTAACGTATAGTTGAATTGTTTAAAGATAGACAGTTTATTTAATTTTGGGTTGTACAAATTAGAATAATTGGGCAAAATAATCAGCTAAGCTGTAATAAAGGTTTAATATTTCAGTCATCGCGTTTATAATGATTGTAAATATATCCGGATGGTAATCTCCAACACAGGTTGGCCTATGGAGATACCTAATTTTCAGTCCAGTTAACT
>JAAAKQ030154297.1:0-12884 GCA_010016005.3 Zanna intricata | reverse complement strand
GCATCATAGTGGTTTTCTCCGCACCAAAAACCATCTTATGCTGAAGACTCCACAACCGCATGACCTGACATGCCCGAATCGCTCGAGTTTCTATCTCCAACCGTAAGTTTCCTTCGACCAGCAGAAGCCCGTCATCCGCATAAGCGACGACACGACAACCGCTGGGCAATCTCATCCGCATCAGAGAATTTAACTCGACGACCCAGACGAGGGGACCTAGAACACTTCCAACCACTACGTAAGGGTGTTGCAGAAGTACGACATCGAGGCCCCGTCGTTCAACAGTCTCATCTAATTCCACCTCGACTACATAGGTACCCTGGGCATTAAGCTGACAAAACCTAACCATCAAGGTAGTTGAAATACTGCTCAACTGCCTTCAAGTAACAACCGCACTCTCTACTGTTGATGGAGTGCCTATGACTTTTGTGCAACCGTTTACAGTTAGCACAAACCGGGGCCTCGTTTTTCTGCGGACAGTCTTCACGCTTGTGGCCTTCCACACCACAATACGTGCAGACCGACGCATACCTACAGAACTTGGCCCTGTTGCCGAACCGACAACACTTGAAACATTGCTGCACGTCCACGTACTCTTTCACACGGCATGAAGCGAAGTCCAAGTAGACCCTACCTTCCGAAACGAACTTCTCAATGAGACCAGCACCTAACTCAAAAACACCGTAATACCGCTGGGCATCACGCTTTCCTGTCTTGAAAAGCATCCTACAGTCCTGAGCGAACGAAGTCTCATCCAACTCGGTGTTCTGATCTTGAATGAGAGCAAGAACCTCGACATCGGAGAGACTCAGATCTAATGGGTCAACCCTTGACCTCATGCTTCATAACCGCTGGAGACTCGGAAATGACCCGAGCTGTCTCCTTGTCATTGACAATTACAACTAGATCTTTGCTGGTCTCTTTGATTTCCCTAATTCGAATAGATTTTCGGTTGTCACGAAGGGCAACCTGAAAATCCTTCTTCAGCTGCGCTGAACTCCTCGTGGAACCCTCCGCCTTGTTAACGAAAAGAACTTCAGGCTTCCTAACCTGACTGACTTCCCGCTTTTGCTTTAAAAAGTCGGCATAGCGCCTGGGCTGTGCCGGAGCTGGGACAGGGACTTTTTGTTTGACCACTTTGACTTCCTTGGGCTTGGAAGCCAAGTACTCGAATTCGTCAGCCAACGCTGACACCACATCACGGATCCTTCCGAGATGCGGGAGGATAGATCTCTTTGTCGCTGAGCTCATGCTTTTGGGAATTTCAAGAAACTCATCTAAGCACATTAATTCCTCTTGTACCTCCTTCCAGAGCGGGGCAGAACTGCCAGGTCTGCCCGCAGCGGCCTGGAAGGCTTTGAGAATGCCACCAGGGTCCCGGGTGGGTGGCCCTACGTCCATCGCAGAACTAAATTCTTCGTCAGAAGTCGAGGAGGACGACGGTGAAGGTGCCGGCCTCCTATTACGCCGGAGCTTTCCTACCACCTGCTTAAACTCTGTCATGACTAGAGTTTCCCTACTATTACCTGCTGAACTAAATAGATTGCTCGCCGTCTTCCTACCTACCACATTAGGTTGGGCGAACCCACAAACGTGACAACTGCCCGCAGCGAGCTACAGGCAGCCGGGGACCTACTGTATTCCCCTGTCACACTATGTGCCTCTTAGCCGCTACTGGATCGGTTGCTACACCACAGATTACGGCCCTCGTTCTTAAAAGAACGCGAGCAGGACTAGGTCTTAAAAAGCGACCTTGCTCGTAACGGGGACTTACGACCAGGAGTCGTTGCCACCCAATCACCAATTTTGAGGTCGACACAACGTTAAAAAATTCGCCTTTTACTGTCGGGTACAAAATGAGTCTATTCACACTACTTGAGCCACACACAATAGTTGAACGCCTTCGGAACTGAAGCTGGTACACACGCATGCTACAGCCCTAAACACCAAAAACTGCTAGAAAGCTCTATGAACGCACGAAAGGGGGTCAGAGTTATTTCACAGCAACTATATGAATAACGTATTTTCCAGGTACGAGTTAACAATGAATATTCAACAGAGACAAGATCAGAGAATGGCATACCACAAGGTTCGCCGTTGAGAGGTACTTTGTTCACGATCGCCATCAACAAATTGATATCAGCCATTCCAACAGAAATCAGCAAAAGTGTCTATGTTGATGATCTGAGAATTATATATGGCAGAAACCACACAAATATGGTGAAGTACAAATTGCAACGTGCGATAAACGCTATCACCGAAGTGGCGAAGTATAATAGATTTAAATTTTCACCTGAGAAAACGTGCTGTGTACACTTCTGTAGGAAGAGAATTCCTCACCGAAGTCCTGTTTTGATCATCGACGATCAACCAATAGAATTCAAGGGTAACGTCCGATTTTTATGTCTACTACTAGATATATCCCTTACATGACGAACACCGGTGTTGGATGCTCCATATATGTAAATGGAGAAGCCCACTCCATTTGGAAGTTATCGGATATGGCAAGTGTTTACACAGCAGAGCTCACTGCCATACAGCATGCCTTCGCTATTCCGAGTATTTCTTCGAAGAGAGAAGGCTTGTATGTTCTGTCTCGTTAAGCGCTCTTACTGTATTTCGGAACAAGAATATTAAGGATGTTCTAATCGCTAACGTCCTGTCTGTTTTATATATTTTAAATAGACGAGGACATAAACGTATATTTGTATGGAATCCTGTGCATGCTGGTATTGCTGGAAAGAAAAGGGCAGACGAAGCTGCCAGAACGGCAGAAGTCTGCGAAAACTTTGATATAATTCCCGTACGAGTGGCTGAAATAAAAAATTTTCTAACTAATATAATTAAAAATAACTAGAATAATGAATGGAGAAAATTGAGAACATAATTAAACGCCGTTAAATTTTCTCCATACAAATAGAAGAGTGACGTGAAACAGACATGCCGAGAACAAGTAGCGGTGACTAGATTTAGGATCGATCACACGTGAATAAATAATTCATTTTTGTTAATCGGCGAAGATAGTGGTTTGCAACAAAGTACTTACAATCAAGGATCTAGTGGAAGAGTGTACCATATACGAGGACCTCTGAAAGGGTTTTGGGGTTTAGTAAATCAAATTGCTGCTGATCTGGAGAATGGAAATGAAGGAAAAATAGTTGCTTATCTGTACGCCAGTAGCTATTAACTATTCTATAATCTGTTATCACACACCTTTAACTCGGCGAACGCCCGGACGAGAAAAGTCAGCTGGAGTTACAGTATACAATGTGCATGCACAGACGTACACTCCCACCACACGGCATCTGATCGCGCATCTATCCTTCACCATGGCAGCACTACCCCACCATTGTGGGCTCTAATAAATGAAGGCTTTCTAGCGGGAAAATTCATGGTCTACAGTGCCAAGCGAGCAATCGCAGAACGCCACAACGGGCGATGAGGGCCACCGCATTCACCGGCCCCACCAGATAACCCTTCCTGCTTTCTGCTTTCTTATTTCAGGTGGACGAGAACATGACTGCAGGGAACAGTGCGGATGGCCATGGCCCCCCCAAACCCTCCTTGCGACTTCACAGTTTGACCGACGACCGCCAGCGTAAGAGCGCTCTCAATATCTTCTTAATGGGGGGGGGGGCGATGTTTTTCAAAACTGTCATTACCGGCGCCCGCGCACACACTCACAGAGGTGTGAGGTCCTTCCTCCTTCACAGAGATGTGTGCGCTATTGCACACATCTCTGTGAAGGAGGAATTTTTGATATTAGCTATCTAATATCAAAAATGTTTGTATGACATAAACAACCGCGCCGAATTCCGGTGGTGCCCGACTACAAACACCACTCCTTTCCACCTTCCTTCCTTAAGAAGAAAGAAGAAATCGGAGTGAAGAAGAAAGAAGAAAAAGGAAGAAAGGAAGAAAGAAAATCCAGAGCCGACGGTCTGTCCTCCCGACCGCTGGCTTGCAAGTGCTAGCGAATTTAAGCAGAGATTATTAGAAGAAACAAAGGGAGACAGACGCCAACAAGATGAGGAAGATACCCCACTGTCATTCTCGACCTTAATCATGACCGGGCTAGACTCGGGGCTGAACGCTCTGAAATTGCCCAGACAAACATATTTTGCTTCGAAAAGCTATATGTTTCAAAGGGTAGGTCCCGAAATCGCCTCCGACGCCTTCTCAAAAGGAAGCGCGTCCCCTAGTAAGAAAACAAAGGGATTTCTGCTCACTCTGGGCGGAAAGGGAGGCGTCGCGGATGATAAGCTAACTAGCATATCGAACCGCTGGGTCACAACCAAACAAAACCCTCCAAGGAATCGGAATGCAATCCAAACTTCCAAAACGAATTAAATCCATGTTACTTATGAATACCCGCCAGAAAATTAGAATCACCCAGCAGCCAAGGGCTTGCGCCCTTGGCTGGGTAGTATACTGCGAAAAGAAGGAGGGTATTGCGCTCTCCGACATCCTTGCGTTCCGTTCTGTGAAAATTCATTCTAACACCAACTACCGCCTAGAGAAGACCTTGGGGAAGAAGAAGATGGAAGAAGCCGAAAGGAGTTCCCTAGCCAATCCAACGCTGGACCACCCCGCCGGAGCAGCAGGCCTGGCCGGCCAGCCGAGGGATTCGCTGGATGCGGAAGCACCATTCCGGTTCCAGCTCGCCGGACTTCTATCGCCCTGGCCAGCGGACGTAGCTACGAGGCCCAGCGTGGTATCGTTCGAGAAGAACCGCTTCGGCCGCGCCGGCGAATGGTGACCGACGCCGACCCGACACTGCGGGGCTCTGGGGGGTCTCCACTACCACACTGTAATGGGAACCCAACCGCCGCTGATGGAAAGCCCGGTCGGATTTCAACGGACGAGCCTCAACTTCCCGACTGCACCCGACTAAAATTCGCTGGAGACTATCTCCCGGATACAACAGCTCTTCTCAGAGCTAACAACAGCCCTTCTCAGGGCTATCACGAGGTTAACAGGAACAACGATACAAACGGCGCTTTTCAGGACTACCAAAAAATGTTGAGGTTCCACTGTCGTCGAAGCCGTTCCGCGACAAATCATATAAGAGCTGTCATTTCCAATAAAGAAGTTCAATTCTACGGAGAGATCTTAATAATTTGGTATTGTTTATATATTAATTTTAATTTATTTTTCATAAAATAAATTAAGAGTTTTTAGTATCAGACCCTGTAAGTGTTTAGTATGTGTGTTTGTCAATGTTTTGTGTTTGTGTTTATTGTTGTTAAAGGAAATATTAAGGCTTTTTACACGTTAACATATGCCTAGCCTTACGGCGATTTAATTATTATTTTTAAAGAACGATAGGAGTGCTAATGACCATAGCAGTCGATGCCCGTGTAACACCTAATAAAAAAAGTAATAAATAAATAAATGTATGTCGTCGAATATTATTAATGAAGAAGATAATGGTAAAACTGATAATTAACAATAAAAGGAATAATGGTAATAAGAAAAAATAGAGTTTTTGATAATTAAATGTCCAAATAAATGCAATATAAGGAAAATAAAAATAATATTATGAATATTGCTCAAAACTACAAAAACTAAGGAAAATACCGGTGGTAAAAATGAAAATAATATTCATATTATAAATAAATTAAAGATAGTATTATAACAATTTTAATATGATTAATTGTATGAAGAATTTGATCATAAGAATTGAAAGGAGAGAAAGAAATAATTAAGTTATACTTAAGAATTAGAATATAGTTGTATGGATGGAAATATTTATATTATTGAAGGAACTAAAAATAATTATTGATCTTCATTAGGCCTAAATGTTGTATGCATTTCGAGAAATATTACTGATTATTAATTTTTATAAATACTCAAGAGTGAAATATTAGTGAAGTAATAGGATTAATTTTATGAAGAATTTGTATGTATTGAAATAAAATAATTACCTTTTTTTTTTTGTTTACCTCCGGAACCACCGTTAAGGTATATCTTCAGAGGATGAGATGAATGAATTGTAGCGTGTGTGAAAAATGTCATGCCCGACCGGGATTCGAACCCGGGACTTCCGGATGAAAGGCCAAAAATAATTATTGCAATAAAATAAAAATAAATGGTACATAAATAAAAATATATGTAGAAGAATTGCATTATATTATGAAGTGAAATAATTTTATTTTTTGTTATATTTAAAAATTAACACCATGATATAAGGAAGAATAAAAATATGTAAAAAAGAGGTATTTTTTACAGCTGTACGACGAAGATTAACAGTCACGCACATTAGATAATAATGCCAAGGCTATATTTCCGTCAAGTATCTATTTACAGTATATAATAAAAATAAAATATAAAATAATTTTTAATGCGAGAATCAAAATAAGAAAAATATATAAGTTTGCATCCGACATAATTCAACATTTATTTCAATTATTTGAAATAAATGTATCGCTATTGAATGTTATTATGAAGATTATTTGAGAAGTTATATATTGTTAATGAAAAAATATTACGTTTATGTTAATAAGAATCGCTATACAAATAATTAAAATTTTTTTTAATTTTAATTAAAAAAAATTTTTTTAAAAAACTTTTCCCAAAACTTGAGAAAAATAATGGTACTATCATGAATGAGTGTCAAATAGAATGCATCAAATTTTTAGATGATTTAAATGTTATAAATTATGTAAAATTTTATGTATTGAACAAGAACTCTAATATACAGATTTGTTGAAACGTTAACCGGCGTCTTTAATTTAGAAAAAAGATAATATACTTATTTAAAACTAATAAATATAATTATGAAACAGCGCATAAAAAAAGGAGAAAGAAGAATAAAATATGCCAATATTAGATGATGCAATTAAATGCAGTAAAAATCTAATATTAAAACTAGATAGAAATAATAGTGAGAGAGAGAAAGAGAGAGAGGAATAAGTAGAGAAATGTCGTAGAAATATCTAAAAATTATTTTGTTAAAGAATATTTTATAACAAATGTAAAATACAGTTTGTACTTTGAAAATGTTTCTGTGAAAAAATTACAACCAGTATAGTAGGATTTTTAAGATTATCAACTACAATTGATTAAATGTAATATTAAATTATTAGATATTGTTAATAATGATGAATTACAAAAAATAATAAACAATTATCATGTACGAAAATCGAATCATCCTGGAACAGAAGAAACATATCAACAAATGAAAAGAAAATACTATGTACCCGGTCTAAAAAGAGATACTCATGCAGAATTATATTATAAATGCGATATATGTTTAAAAACAAAATATGAAAGGACCCCCTTACAGTTATAAATGAATTTAACTCTTACGCCTAATAAACCACTACAACTATTAAATGTGGATAGTATTTAAATTGAAAAACAAAAAAAATTTAACGATTATTAATAGCTTTTCAAGATATGCTCAAGTGTATTTAATTGCAGCTCCATAAGGAACGGAAGTAACAGAAAAATTATTGAATTTTACTCACCGTGAAGTACCCGAAATAATTATTTCGGATAATGGTACTGAATTTAATAATAATATATACATTTTAGAAGCACATAGCGTCCACAATCAAATGGAATATGAGAGAGAGAGAGAGGTTCCACTCCACTCCACACTAAACGAACATATTAGAACATTTATTAACAACACACGTAAGATTTATAAATGAAAATATAGAACCTAAAGGAAAATACGCGGTAATCGCATATAATAGTAGTTCATTCCGTTAATAAATTGACCTTTTTTATGGGCATATGTTAATCCCAACTCATTATTAGAAATAAATATGCTGTAACAAGTAATAAACGATTATGTTGACACACAAAGAAAAAGTTAGTAAATTACATGACCGTGCAGCAGAAATAAATGAGAAAACGGCTTATAAATGATACTATTTCCAAGCAAATAGAAAACTAAATGAAACTTTCAATATCGATTATTTTTATGCAACAGGTAGCCGATTTATAGAGGCGAGAAAAATTTCTATTATTTTACAATTCAATCTTTTCAAAAATTGCTACTGAAACTTTTATTACGAATGTTTACAAACAATAAATAAATTAGCTGAACGTTATTTTTATTAATATTATTCTAAGGGTGTAAAAAGAAAAATTGAGGAATTCGTAGTTGTTAATGAAGGAAAATGATATCCGATTTGTCATTTCTTTTGGTATTTGAAATTGAACATCATTTCCAATTTTTAAAGCGAAAAACATTTTCGTATTTATTTTGAGTACGTTATGATTAGTTTGAGATAAGAAGCTCTGCCGCTAAATAGATCGTAATACCCGTTTTCAAGACGCTTAGCGAAATAGTTCAAGAGGTTTCTTTTCTTATTAATTAGGGATGAAAGAAAACTTCAAAGAAGGTAAATAAACGTGAATATTTTTAAACAATCGTGTACGGAATATCTGGGAAAGTGGTTTGTTTTTTTTATACCTCCGGAATCACCGTTAAGGTATATCTTCAGAGGATGAGATGAATGAATTATAGCGTGTGTGAAAAATGCCTTGCCTGACCGGGATTCGAACCCGGGACCTCCGGATGGGGAAAGTGGTAAGTGATAAAGATTCTGCATTTACATTTAGAGGAAATACAGGAATAGAAGCTTCCAGCGGGCCGATATATAGACATACTACAATCCCCAGTCGTTACAAAGAAATAATTTCTTTAATCTCTTAAATAATACAATAAAATTAATTATTTAATCTTATTTACATTTAATTATATCCATTCATTTAATTTATATGCAGGGTGATTTTTAAAGAATGTAACAAACTTTCAAGAGATGTTCTACTGGGAAAAATAAAGAAGAACGTTCATAATAAACATAGGTTCGCAAATGCTTCGTTAGCGAGTGACGGCTTTCTGCACTTTCAGTAAAATTAAGCTAGAGGATTTAATTCAGAGTGCAAGGGTACGAATAAAGTTCACAGAAACTAAATACAGACGTAAGAATTTCGAAGTTCATTAAAATCAACAATAGTTTATTATCTACTCAGAATCGAATTACGTACAAGTTTTGTTTAAAACCTTTGCACATATTATCCGATTAATAAAGTGATTTTACGCAAAAGTAAAATAGTGTGTTTTTTAATCCCAAACTTTTGTCTAGATTTCTTAAGAACTGCTAATATTACAGTTCTGTAACTTATATTTTTCCAATTTTTCGGTCATATTTCACGCACAACCACTAAATTTACTCTTTCTTTGGATTCCAAGAATCGTCTGGTGATTTCATTAACACATTTCACAACGGCATTAAAAAATCAAGCCTAGTCTAAATTTTTTATTCTATTACTCAGTTATGTTAGTGTTAACTAATCCTGATTCATTTAATTTTTTAACTTTAATAAAAAAACACGAAAAGTGCCTTTTTTGACTACTTTTCAACTTAAGTGGATTTTACGCTCGTATGAAACTAGCAAAAACATAAAAGTGTGTTCTATTGACTAAATAATATATTTTATCCCTCATCGCTCAGTTTTGACATTTATGAACAAATGTTTCCTAGATATCGGCCATTTTTCAAGAAATATCTATCTATGATAAAAATGGTTATTTTTTTAAATATTACAATAATTTAAATATTACATAAGAGCTAGTTTATTTATTTTTGATTCGATAAGTTAAAAATTAAAATAATAATGAAAAATAACCATTATTAACTCGCAGATGAAGTGATGTTATTCAAAAAAATTTAATACTTCGTGTTTGTAGAGCGATGTTCAATGTGATTTTCGCAAGATTAACTGTCGGTACTATTAGTCCAGTGTACAATTTTTTATCATTTGAAGTATACTTTTCCCTGTTCCGCTTATTATACAGCAGTTATTTAAGATACCAATCGTTCCGTCTTAAAAGAAATTATTATTTTATTTAGCTACCTGCTTACATTATCAAAATGTAAAAAGTAAATTTTTATTTTTAAAGATAACTATTCTCCTTACTGTGGTAGGTATTACTTTGAAAAACTGAAAAATATTTGACTCAAAAACGACCAAATTGATATGAGTTAACAGGCCAAATTTATAGAATTGTGTTTTTGGCCTTTTCACACGGGCTTTAAGTTCGAGCTAAGTTGAGGATTCGTAAAAAGAGTGTTTTTTTTTTTAGTTTATTCTCTGTTTATTTTTATTAACTGGATATTTTTTAGGGTTTAAAATAAGACATTGTTATATATGTTTCTAATTCTGTTTTGAAATTGGCTATTTAACTATAAACTCTGGCAAAGTATAAAAATATGGAATAAATAACATCTTGCACCCGGTTACAAGACATTAAAATAAATAAATAAAATACAAAATGTATTTTTAGTTTTTATTTATCCGTTTATTCGGAGACCCTTTCTTTATCCAAGATCCCTTATATATATATATATATATATATATATTCTTAGATTCCTTCTTGATTTTATTATTCTGCTATTAATAGAAGAAAAATGGATTGGTTTGAAAAACTTTATCTTTCTTAAATATGGAAAAAACACTGACAGTACCCAAAAAAACGCTTCTCTTTTAAAATTTTGAAACGCTTGAACAATTTTCATTAAAAAAACTGAAATTTGCTTAAATGCTAAAAAAAAGCAAGTAGTTGGAAAACAGAATATTTATCGGAAAATGTATTGAAAAGGACAGTTTTACAAATCGAGAATTGGATTAAAATGCAATCTTTCCTTATTATTTTGGTTTCAAAAACATGAAAAATGAATAATAAACCGCGAATATTTTTTTCTTTTATTAACAACGATAAAATCAAAATAAATTTTATAATGCTTATTTTATATAAGTAAATTTAAAACAGAGTAAGTTTAAGTAAAAATTGCGAATGAATTTGTTATGATTTTGCATTACAAAACATCTACGCTGTTTTAAATGAAGATGTTACATTTTGTTTTATAGGGAATAATTGTAATACTTAAAACAGGAACACAGAAAACAATACTGTACTTTTTTAAACTATTTGATACTGTTTTCGGAAGTAACAATAAGTGGTAACAAATGATGAGTAATGAATGAAGGTCGAACAGATCGACGAACAAAGATTTTTAAAATGATTGAAATCACAAGTCTATTGAAAAAAATTTCTCTTAACTCAAAGTGAAATTAGAAGTTTTGACTTACAGATAAACATATCTTCATTATTATAATGGAGAATGCATCCTTTAAAGCGTAAAACCGTGTAACAAAATTTTTTTATTTTAAAATATTTTTCCTCAAATATAATAACACTGTATATAACAGCGAATTTATCGGTATCTATCGAAAGTTACTATCAATGTAAAGTCTATTAATTTTTCGCTAGATTACAACGACAACAGATAACTGATAAGCGTTTCCGGACCTGTTTATTTATATCTTCGTTTACCTTCATTTTTTTTTCTTTTTTTGGTTGTTACAAAGGAATACCATTTACATACGCCCCATGGGATCATCATGGGGAATGTGTCGGACTCGAACCCAGGACAATGCTGTCCCAGGCTAGCAAACAGACTAAGCAGGTCCCGCTAGATGTTATTAAAGTGCGTATAGTAACCTGCCCCCTACCGACTAAACTTCCATCATCACCGCTCTTCTCCGCCCAGAGACCGGACTCGCAATTAAGCATAACTCAGTCTGGGGGGGATTATTTTAGTTTATTCTCTGTTTATTTTTATTAATACCTGAACTCTTATCTGAACTCTTCTTTGAGCTTCTTATTTGCTTCTCTCTCTTCTGTCGACGCTTCCTCAATTGCCTCTGTCATTCTTCTTCTTCTTCCTGTAACAAATAAATATCCCTCTCGCTCACACAGTAATTCCATCAACCACTCTTGCTTCTCATACATCCAAACTTTTTTTGTGAGTGTATATGTATGCGTGCGTAAGCGCATGTGCATGTCTGTGTTTTTTGTTGTTTGGTGGGGGAAACCTATGACCGAGGGGTCAGGGAATCCTCGTGCTTCATCATCGTGGCCTATCCATGCAAGCACGGATAAATCACGACTCCACAGAGAGCTGTCCTCTTCTCCCAGTCTGTCCTCTGTCATTTTTCATCCCATTTGTCCTCTTCTTCTTCTTCTTCTTTTGTTTTTAACACACGGGTAACATCTGTGTTCGTTGTGTCCCAGTAGCGGAAAATTTCCACCATCCATTCCAGCGTATTATCTGGGATCAGTTCTTCCAGTCCCAGATCTCTCCTCAATTCTCCCTCGCGAGGGCATTCGTAAAATTTATGTAACGCTGGGTCCACCTCCCCACAGTAAATGCAATTTCTCCACTGACGCCTCTTAAATTTATATAGGTTGAATTCACCATGACAGAGAGGAATGACGCAGAGAGGAACTGCGAGAGGTAATAACTCACCTCCCCATGTGTTGCCCGCGGCCACGGGCCCAGTCTTGGAATGATACGCCTGGTCCAACTCCCCACTCTTACCTCCTCCCAGATGGTTTGCCATTCCTCCATTAATATTACGCTGGCATTGCTCTTAGGCACTCCTCCCACGCTCTAATCAGTTGTCTTGCGATTACCTCTATCGGAGGGAAGCCGGCAAGCACCCCCGCAGTAACTGCTGAGATGGTTCGAAAACCGTTTATTATCTTAAGGCAAACCCGTCTCTGCAACGACTAATCTCACTGATCTACAGGGTATCTGTAACACAGTTAAAACTACCTCTTTTATTATGAATTGGGCTACGTAATAACATTTAAATAATCTCATTTGAGCTACACGTCACATTTTCATGTTATGACCCCTTATAATATAAAGGTAGCGGTAAATTTCACTGTATTTCTGTATTTGCAACTCGACAGTTGGCAACACTACAGAAGAGTGGTGAGGGTATGTTGGTTTTCTTTGTCTTCTTTCATCATTGTCAGTGAAGTCACAGACCTGTTAAAGTGAGGTTATATGTGT
>JAAAKQ030154286.1:0-12885 GCA_010016005.3 Zanna intricata | reverse complement strand
GTATTCAAATCCGTATAAAAATTTTTATCTTTACTAAGATTTGAACCTTAGAACTCTCGACTTCGAAATCAGCTGATCTGCGATGTCCGTTAACTACTAGACCAATCCGGTGGGTTAATAAACAATGCCTACTAGAGATAAATATGCGCAGCAGTTCTATCTGAGATGGCTGAAGTAGCGATGCTATTGCTTATAGCTTAGTGGATGGATATATCGTAAAAGTGCGTCGTAGATAGCAAGAAGCCAGCCCGCCGGGCTGGTCTAATTGTTAACGTGAAATTTCAAAGACGAAAGTCCTAAGTTTAAATCCTGATAGAGGTAGTTTATTTTATACGGATTTGAATACTATATCGTGAATACCGGTGTTCTTTGGTGGTTGGGTTTCAATTAACCACACTTCATGGAGAGGTCGACCTGAGATTGTACAAGCTTCACTTCATTCACATCATCCTCTGAAGTAATACCTTACGGTAGTTCCAGAGGCTAAACAGAAAAAAAAAGATAGCGAGAAGCCAGTTACAGTTTCAGTTATCCTTATTTTTGCACATCAACTGATCTTTTTTAACTACGATAGAAATTTACCTACGAAATAAAATGCGACCGCAGAACTTTTATGAAGAAAGGTTTTTAATTTGAGTGCAGAGAGCTTAAATCAGGATAAATTAGGACGTAAATTTCGATACGTTAAAGAAAGAGCGTATGTTGCAAAATATAAGATTACAAATAGTCAGAAATGGTTTATACAACGATGTTCTATAACTTAATATCTAGTTTTAAAAACACTTATGTACTAAATGCTTTTATTTAACAGTATGAAAATAAACAGAGATGCTCAATCGATGATAACTGTTTAAACAAAGCATCTGTGTCGGGTAGTGTATAAACCAAACTGTTGTTAAAACACTCTAAACAAGTCAAAACAAAATTTAACATGTTTACAAACAACCGGAGTCACATGTTAAACAATCGATTTAATATGAAATAAAAGTACATTCCTGTATCGTGTTTTATTAGCCAACAAAGTCCTGTGTGTACATTTGCACACAAACGAAAGAATTATCTTCACTTGAAACATTTTGACAAAGAAAGACCTGATGCAGAAAATAAATAACTCTCTCTCGCAACCCTTAACCTAGTTCTGAAACTTCCCACGACCTAGCCAGCAAATCCCATCTCTCCATTCTTATTATTGATGCCATTCGCTTCGATTCCTCCCCCTCGCTTCATCTGATATCGTCAATTATTCCAATTTTATAGAAATTTCTCCTGACTACAACAAAAAATAGTAGAATATGAAACCGATTCTTTTCAAATTTATCAGCTTACACAATTATTATGCAATACATACTACTACTACAACTTTTTAAGAATTTTTTAAGTATTTTTTTCAAGAATGATAAATCTGCTTCTTTAAATAAAACAAATAAATGAGTAAAAAAAATTTATTTGTCTAATTACATCATTAATAGACGTAATAAATACTATCTACATAGCAAATAGGGAATTTCATGAAAAAATACAACTAAAAAACTTTTTCAATTAAAATGTGTTAAAATTATAATAATACCAATAAATGCTACAAAAAAAGAACTAAAATATCGGGTTTATTTATTTTTTTAATTATAAAGTTAAATTACATCGATGAAAAATATTTCTTAATTTTCATCGAGGTCTTGTTTTTTTCTTTATAACAAAAACACGTTCTAATTTTACGAAATTTCAATAAGTTTCTTCTAAATATAATTTTTTTTCATTAACAATGAAATGATTCGCGTTAAGAAACTGAAGGATGATCTTCCCTACACTTCTGATGTTATTGACTCTGCGTCCCCTCTTTATACAGTAATCATGCTCGCAACGCAACCTAATGGATATCGTTGATTTTATCTTTATTCTCCTTGATAAATACATTTTTACCACTTTATTAATTCATTTTCATTAAAGATAAATCAGTCATGAACACTTCTAATAACTGCTCGTATTAATCGCCGAACTAGCAGTTGTATATTTTAATACGCAATACTTAAGATTGCTTAGAATCAACGAAGCAAGGTTCTGTCTAAACAGGTTAGACAGAGTAACTACAATCTCGATAGAGAACTGCTGATTGCAATTCGTGTTGAAATACTACGAATGTTATTGTAATATACGAAAAAAGCTGAAAAATTATATCCTATTTGAAATAATTATATTCTTTGAAAATTAAAGACAAAAATATCTTTCATTAAAGTCTTAGTAAGACTTTATTATGTTAGCAAATAAACATAAATTTAAAGTACGTAAACAATTCCGTGGTATCATACATGCAGTTCTAGAAGAAACGTTTCTTGCTTCAAACATCGTTTATTTTAATTACATAGAATATAAACATTTAGTAATTAAAAAAGTAATACACTAGATATCCCAGAAGTAAAATTTTCGCAAAAACTTTCACACATAGATATTTAAATAAACAAAAAAAAAATTCTTAACTAAGTTTTGGTCAAGTGTACAAACCACCCATAGATCTACATATAATTGTCCCAAGAAAAATTATTTTAACATATTTATTTTTTTAAAAATGAAATAATACAGAATGTTTTAAAATTATCACTTTTTTTTAAAGATCACGACAAATAAATTAATTTTAAAATTAATTAATTCTTTAAAATTCAGTATTCATATAGATGTAAGTTACCAAAGCACTTAAAATAGTTTCTTTTCATACTCTTAAAATAATTACGTACAGTAGAGAGGTAAAAAATGAAGGACATCGTTAGTATCGATACAAATAATTATAAAAGTAACGACGAAGTTCTCCTTGTAGGTCATATATAGGTAAGAGAAGTTTACTTAATGTTTGTGATGAAATAAATTCGCAGACATTATTATATCTAATTATTGATTATAGCACTTCAGTTATAATACTAAAAAAACATAAATCGTAAGGAACAAGACAGCATACTTCAAGTAGCATTACACAACATTCACTTTACGAAAGAGTCATTATAGTTTAACGGGATTAAAAACATGTAATCGACGCGCATGGATTACCACAATAATAAACGTAATTATTATAATTAATGGTCTTACAACTTTCAATTTTACATCAAATATCCTGTACGTATTCCATGACCTTGAAACCGGGCGATTAATAATCGGACAGAGCAAAGTGGATTTATAGCCTCTTAACCGAGAAGTAACGAATACTTTTAAATGACACGTGTACTAATTAACACAATCGATGACATTGAATTATGAGAATGAAGAAACTAGAATAAATCATCAAAAGTCCGGTCTAAAATAGAATATAGATGTCTGACACATAAGGAGGGTGATTTCAAAACTGACTTCTCGGTAAGTAATTTTTGAATATTCTTCGTAAAATAAAAGCAATTTTTTATATTCAGTTCAATAAATAATTCTGTATTATTTATCAGGACTTCACTACTCTCTTAGAAACTTGACTTTATTGATACACCATTAATTTTTGCCTCAAAAATATTTTTTATTTTTTTTTTTTTTCATTTTTTACGAACCTTAAAATTTGTTAAAAACGAAAGAATTGAAAACTAACATGGTTAGACTAAAAATAAACCTGATACCGTAGCGACACGGCGTATGAACAGCCAACAGCTATCAATAATCTCGTTGTATGTCAGACCGTTGACCATTCTGTTAAATACCACTGTGAAATACGACCAGTAATAGATGTGCTACGAAAGTGGGTACCGTAGATTAATGATTACAGTGGTTGCACACTAATAAACAAAATAAAAAGATTCTACAGTATCATTGAGACGAAAGTGACAGCTTCAGTAGTTAAAAACCTGGGACTACAATAATGTCAAAAGTTGGTACAAAATGATCGATTCCCGATTAACTGTATTAAATAGTTACGAAAGATAGTTTTATATGGTAAAGCGTAATCTCGTTATGGAATTGTAACATGGCTAATTAAGCAGTTGAAAGCAGATATTTTCCACCATCATCTATGTAGCAGTTTATATAGTTTACCTAGCTATTTGGCATTTAAAAACCGACTGAAAGCTCAAGAATAGGCAAATAACTAGCCGGATACCCTGAAGGTGCGAGTTCTATGACTAGGGTTTTAAAAGCTGTTTATATGTTAAAGCTGTTTATATGTATCTGTTTATATGTTATGGATATGAGTAGAACCTACATATAAAGATCACGTAGGTAAATCAATCATAAAATACAATTTATTTTTATTTCTACAAGCTGAAAGTAATTTTTGAATATTCTTCGTAAAATAAAAGCAATTTTTTATATTCAGTTCAATAAATAATTCTGTATTATTTATCAGGACTTCACTACTCTCTTAGAAACTTGACTTTATTGATACACCATTAACTTTTGCCTCAAAAATATTTTTATTTATTTATTTTTTTCATTTTTTACGAACCTTAAAATTTGTTAAAAACGAAAGAATTGAAAACTAACATGGTTAGATGAATTGAAATTGAAACGATAGTAGTTTTTTATAACATACAGTTTTGTAACTTACCTAAAAAAAAAAAATGAAATAAATAAGTTATTTAAAAATTATTTATTTTCAACATATTTTCATAACCACAAAAACAAATTAATTTTATCCGGTAAAAAGATAGCAGACCGCCAAAATTTAATGAATTCCTTTATCTAGAAAATTTTCACAACCTAAATGGAGTTTAATATTTGTCTGTACATAATTCTCTTTGTTAAAAAAATTGAGATTTTTTTTAAAAATTATTCTTTTATGTAGCTATAAAAAACCGGCAAACAGCTGCATTACACCAGAAAAAATACATAACGCTGGCTACCTAAGGGCTTCGTCCTTGACAAACCATTACTAAAAAGGAATATTAAATGAAAGATTATATATGAAATATTCAAAACAATAATTATGTAAACAATTGCTTTACCCCTTAAGTAAAATTTTAAGAAACGGAGCAGAAGCCAGACGTTGATCAATTAAAACCAGAACTATATGGCATAAATAATCTGTATTCAAAAGTAATCGAAAAACAAATTCTGTAAAAATCGGTTTATCTAATCCGAAGATATCACAAGCAAACAATAACTGAAGAAAAGAGAAAAAAAATTAAGCTGAATGAAAGGTATCTCCATTCCAATTTTTTGTTCGGCGAACTCCCCCCCACCCTTCGCGAGAAGCACTTCTTCTCCTCCCTTCAAAAATTCTTCTTTGTCTCAAGCGCAGACGGCGACTGAAAGATGACTTCGACAGACAACGAGGCGGACGTCCAAAATCGCTCCTTACAGAAATATCACGGTTGAGGCATGTAAGACGGCCAGCATAAAAAGATCGGTCAGAGACATGGTTAACCTGATAACCAAGCTGGCTGGCGAAGCCAGCTCAATACAACGAACCACACCGCAGAACCGCATGACAGTAGATACGGAGGTTCAAACAGAGCGCTACAGAAAAATGGACGGATCAAAACAGTATCACAAGAAGAAAGACAAAACATCAAACACGGGAAACGGCTGCTCAGGTCTTTGTAAAAACGTAACTGATGCCAGGGTTACCAAAGGAAGAAGAAGATAAAGGACTGATGTACGTCAAAGACGTCCAACAATAAGGCCACGACGAAATGGCGAAATGGATGTAAGGAGAGTGGCTCCTGAGATTAGAAGATAGCTGCACCGTCGCAAGCTTACTCCTGGCTTGGTGGTGCGGGGCGTGTCTGGCGCCCTAACTTTCGGGGGAGAAGTGGATGACGTGGATAATGGGACTACTGTCTTCATAGATATCAAGGACCAGCGGACGATAACTCACGTTGTTACAACCACGAACAACACAAACCGTGAGTCTGATAGTAAGACCGTGGTCCTGGAAAATATGTAGGCTGGGAAACTAAGTCACAACAAATCGGGTTCTGGGAGAGGAGGGATACTAACGGGGGATTTCAACACCGAGTGTAACGAATTGGGAACGATGAACTGGCCTGCTACTCCAACATTTGTAGGAAGGGAAAGTAGGTCAGTCCTTGATATAACATATGTGCCAAAGAATTAAACCATAAGGTGGGGAAGCGGGAGATCTGCGAGGAGGAGTTCACCAGCGACCATAGGGCTATAATCTTCGTGGTCAGTAACGAACGACCACGCCACCAGATACCCCTACAGCGACCCACGGAATACCGACTGGTTGAACTCGTGGATTTGGTCGCACAGAAGGCGGGCAATGATCCACCCACTCAACGCCGATGATCTGATGGCTACCCTTCTGTAAAAGTCTTGGAGAGGGTCACAGAGCCATGGGTGTATTGGTGATTGGCCGGTATTGCGACCCTCAGGAACGAGCCAAGAGGAGAGTTCTGAAGGGCTAGAGGGAGAGGTCTTCAACCTATAGTATTGGACGAGATGTCAGATGAATACAAGCGGACTAGAAGAACACTGAGGGACACAGTTCGCGAGGCCAAAACAGTATCTTGGAAGAAATATTCGACGAACTGGACACGGATACCTGGGGAAAGACGTACCAGATTTTGATGAATAAATTTAGTAAAAGCCTACCCACCTTACCGCGCGGACAGACTACCAGGACGATTCTGTTTCTATTCACCATCTTAGAGATAGACGCGGTAGGACAAGGTAGACGCGATGAACTGTTACACGCCGGAATTCTCACTGAATGAGCTATTCAGTTGCTATGTTGTTGCTGCAAGAACAACATAAAAAAAGTCCCGGGCCCGATGGGGTTTCTGCACCGGTCACGAAATGACTGGTCGCGGTACATCCGTAAGTGGTGCTGGATGCCTTCCATGCCACCCTGGAAAGGGGGACTTCCCCCGCGGCTGGGAAAAAGCAAAACTGGTGCTCCTCCTCAAGCAGGAGACCTCCGCCTGGGGATGAAGTTAAATACAGACCCATTTTCCTACTGAACATGGTACGCAAATTATATGAAAGGACCAAACTGGCAGTGACCAGGCTCTCCCCACATCAGTATGGATTTATGGAAGGAAAGTCAATCACAGACGCGATCAGGCAACACTGATAATGGCAAGGGACTGCGCAGCAGGCACGTGGCGCACTAGGAAGATCCTGTTGGACGTAAAAAATGCGATCAACGGTGTCCCGTGGCATGACATCCTGAAAGAATTTCGGACTAGGGGCCTTAATGCCTCGGTACCTGAAGGACAGAAGGGTGAATGCCGACACCGAGGAAGGAGACGTGTCTTTAGACATTTTTAAACGGATTTGAATACTAGATCGTTGATACCGGTGTTCTTTAGTGGTTGGGTGGGTTTCAATTAACCACACCTCTCAGGAGTGGTCGACCTGAGATTGTACAAGACTACACTTCATTCACATTCATACACATCATTCTCATTCATCCTCTAAAGTTAATACCTTAACGGTAGTTCCGGAGGCTAAACAGATAAAAGAGAGGGGGATACCATAGGGCTCTGTGCTTGACCCACTACACGTGGAAAGTGGCGTACGATGGCCTCGTGAGATGCTAGGTGAGCTCCAGGTGGTCGCGTAAGCCGAAGACATAGCTTTGTTGGTGCATGGACATACTGAGGATAATTTAGAAAGGATCACCAACGAATCTGTGAGAATTCTGAGCGAGTGGTTGAGTAGAGGCGCCTGAAGCTAGCTCCTGAAAAACGACAATGGTGGCTCTAGTCGGAAGGCGACGGCTACGAGGAATGAAGATTCACGTCAACGACTCACGGTCAGGGAAACGCCTGGGCGTGTAGCTGGATAGTTCGGAGAAGTTCACCCATCAATACAACACAAGCAGGTGGCAACCAAAGCAGAAAAGATTCTAGCGGCTTGGGATAGGTCCTGGCAAGTAAGGATGGGCCACGGACTAGCAGAAGACGAGTGTTGTTGTCCGTGGCCTCTTGGGCACTATTGTAAGACGACTAATCTGTACGAGACGATGGAAGTAAAGAGTGATGGACGTTTGTTCTCACTCCAACGGCGAGCCAACATCAAAATCTTGTCGGCGTATCGGACCGTGTCTGGAGTGGCGGCAGAGGGGTTAGCGGGGCTGCCGCCAATACATCTCCGCGCGCTAGAATTGATGAGGATCAATGAAGGAATCCTGAAAACGGAGGCCAGAAGAATAAGAACTGATAACTGGCAGCGACAGTGGACGGCCTCGGACAAGGTTGCATGGACAAGGAGGCTTATCCCGCGCCTATAGCTCTAGCATGGGAGGGGATTTGGGAGGTTAACTACAACTACTACCTTACCCAGCTCCTCTCTAGTCATGGTGAGTTCAGAGCCTACCTAAACCGATTTGGCAGGAGAGTGGATCCTACCTCCACCTACTGTGAAGAGGTAGACATGCCAGACCATGTGGTTCTACTGCCACAGATGGTGAAAAGGTATTTTATCTGAAGGGCAATAATCTACGGACCAACAAAAACCGTATTTCTGCTATTTGATAGATTGTGACCAAAATTAAATGTTCTCAACGGTCTCTCTATACAAATTATTGTGCCAAATTCATAAGAATTATAAATTCAATCTAAATATATGAAGCGAAAATGACCAACATACATACATACAATGTTCCGTAATTTCCAATCCTAGAATTTGGTTTTTTGGTTAGAGGGGTCATCAGAAAAAGTCAAGTTCAGTATATGAAGAAACACTGTAAAAAAAAGATTTCCTTTAAACAAATGAGATTAACAGGGAGTTAAGTAATTTCCTATTCACACTTCAGTATGATTCTATAAATTTTCTTTTTATTTCTTTTTTTTTATTACATCATCATATTTTTAAGTCATTAAAAACTTAATTTAATTTATTAATTCCGAAGTAAGCGAGTACTGTAATCATTTTTTTTTTTTTACGAAATAACAAAAAACATTTAATAATTATTAACTGGTATTGTATGTTAATACAAATTAAAAAATTTTCAGTAATAAAAACCTTTTAAAAAAAATTCCATGAAATTTTTTGTTCGTTATTCTTGCGAAGTTCGAATAAGTTTATTTTCACCATTTATATTTCATTTTCTCCCGTTTTCCTAGCTTCTGGTGCCTATTTTGCTACCAAGGAAGCAATAATCCAGATTGCTTGAGGGCGAAACCAGAACTTCTTCTTTTTTTATCTGCTTCACAAACTCCTCCTTACCAACAAAACCCCTATTTGCTACGCTTATTGCCGCAGGCCACGCCTGGTCTCAAGGTGATCCGTTTAATAACAAACACCAAAGAATCCTTCCATTCCATTCTTCCATTTAACCCTTATCCTACACAATAGCTGGATGAGAAGCATAAATAAATCTCATTTACTCTTATTCCAGATCCGGTAGCGTTAAAAAACACCATAATTATAAAAAGAAATATTAAAGTTAATTTTAATTCTACTGCAACCTATAAGTACTCGATTAAAAAAAAAATTTAAGTAGATACGTAATAATTTAATGTTAAAATTATAATAATCAATTTTTTAAGAGTTTTACCTTAAGAGTTTTTATTATAGATTTTTAGTTCCAAATTGTAACAAGAATGTGACTTTACCAGGAGAATTTTTAAATGAATCAAGTCTGAAAAAGATCTATAAAATAAATTGAATAAGTTGAAATTCGGTCGTTCGGAAAATTACAGCTCATCAAATTTTTAAAAACATAAAAAAATATTTGTTTTCATCAAATCATCCCATTTAATTCTGGAAACAAGTATCTTTTGTTTACAGTTACTCGAAAGACCATAAAACAAATTTATCCACTGAAGTTATAATCTTCTAAGAGTTCTGTTACAAAGGAATAGGCATGTAAAAAAACCTAAAATAAAAAATTTAATCAAGAATACGCAATTTATTCTCAAGGTATCAATTGCTGATAGAGTTATCTATAAAATAAAAAAGTACAGCTGGATATCCAAGATAACCAACTTTAACAAATCTCAAAAGAAACCCTTTCACCACGAAAGAAATTAACAGATAAGTATCCACCGAATACAAAGAAAGGTACTTGGAAAACATCAATACCGGCAAAATGAGACTAAAGAGTTTTTCACTTTAATAAAAACGTAACCTGAACGGAACACACAAAATTTACGTAGTGGTTCATAATAAGACTTCCTCCAAAAAACATTTCTATGCATCGATCTTTGGCTTATCTTTGCTTTCACATTTATGAAAGATTTTGCGCGTGATAGAACTGCGTGCAACTTCGTTCATGTCAAAAAAAATAATTCAAGTAGGTAGAATCCTACTCGGTCCAAACTTTTTCCTTGCGCCTTGTTGACTAGTTATGCAAAATGCTAACTGTATAGAAAATTGTCTACGTTTAAAATGAATGGGTTTGTAGTGTCCAAATCAATTGAGGCAAAAGTACCCGTTGACCACCGTTGTTAGCTGATATAATTACCACGATCAAACTGTTGACATGCATTTTTCTAGAAATTTTTATGTTCCCTCAAAACGTATATCTGAAATGAGTGATAGTATTCGATGTGGACCCATCTGATGGTGAGTGTTTTAAAATCCAAACGAATTCTTTATCTTAATTAGTTGCTGAGATATTTCGATTTGAATGCCATTGGGTAAGGCTTTGAGCAAAGGCTATGTCCCCTTAAAACTCATTTCACAATTCATAATAGTTTTTTTAAAATGCCTACGAAGTCTATAACTAAATTTGTTACAGAGTAATTGCAGAAACTAATTTTTTTTTTATTAAATTCTTTTAATAAACAAATTCAAATAAATACATAAGTACACACACACCAGTATATGAAAAACTAATACTGAAGTATATAAACAAAATAATAAAAATAATACTAAAATAACTAATTCTTTGTTATTTTAACCGAGTAACAGAATTCAGCAATTTCGTGTACATTATGATAACCAATTTTAATATTTATTCCCCATTCTTCTTTTTCAATCTTTATCTATCTTTTTTTTTTGTCATATTCCTTTCCTTTGAATTATTCTTGTTTATTTTCAAAACGACTACTTATATTATTAATAAATCCAAGCCTAAACGGTTTCTATTCTAACTCTAATAAATAAATTTACTTTAACTCGTTTTTTTACTCTGCCAAAAAAACAATATCGTCGGCAAATCTTAACGTTTCTTACTTTTTTCTTCTCTTGAATAGTTACTCAACTCTACATTTTTTTTTATAAACCTTTGTGTTGTTTCTTCTATAAATACATTAAAAAAATTAATTTAATGTAATTTTATATACAGACCGCATCTTTTCTTTATTCGTTTCTGATCATTTATTATAGATTTTTTTAACTTTTAAAGATCTTCTTTCCGTATAGTTAACTGAAATTTCCCTTAAAAATTTAAAATATTTATTTATAAACTAATTCATATTATCATAACTATTCTTGCAACAACAAAGTTATCTTTATCTCACAAACGTTTACGTGATGAACCATAAAATTATTTACTTAAAACATTTTTAAAACACCATAAAACTAATCGTAATATATTTGAAAGGAATATTAAAAAACTGAAAGAAATAATTAAAGAAGACTAAATTACTTAAGCATAATTAATTATTAAAAAAATAATTAACAAGTCACACCCGTAAACTTTCATACAGCGATGTATTTTATTTATTTTTATCTTAAAATATTTCCGTCGATTACTAAATGGCATACCGAAAGCAAATTATCAATCGGGAAGGATTGTAATCGCTGATTGTTAATTATATGTAAAGGTAAAAAAAATAAAAAACATGAATTAAAAGTTCAGAGTAGATAAAATATAAATATACCGGTGTTAGACTTAAAAGAGCCCCATAGCTTAGTCTAGTTTATAGACAAACACGTAATAATTTACAGATGTTGAAAATTATGTCCATCCACTTCTATGTATTTTTCAACAAGGTTGAATATGTTTCTGGCTACTCTTGTTATTTGTACCTCGGCAATTTCCTATATGATATTGGAAATGTTTGATCTCTATACTTGGAGAGTATGGGGATTGCTCCTATAAACAAGTACTTTTAAATAACCCCAAAGAAAGAAGTCTGAATTCGTCAGATCATGAGATCTTGATGGTCACAATCCTTTAAAAACGATTAAAAAATCCTGTAGCATCTCCATAGTAGACCGAGCTTTATGACAAGTAGCGCTGTCCTGTTGCAACCAGTAGTAACGCTCAACCTCTTGCATTAAGGCTGTGAACTGTTGGATAATTTTTTGGCAGACGGCAGGTTCCACAGTTTTTTCAAAAAACATACTTCTGTTATTCGTCGCCTTGAAACCTCACCCATACGTCTATACTTTTAGTGTAGAGGAGATTCAAATAAAATGTGCGGATTTTCAGTACACCAGGTTCCGTAGTTCAGGACTATACATAACCAACAGAATGAAACCGTACTTCATCTGTAAAAAGCACTTGATCTAAAACGCCAATATTGCCTCTAATGATGTTCTTAAAATACTGACAGTAGGTTTAGCATAATCAGCATTAGTTGTTAGCTCATGGAAAACCTGTATTCAATATGGGTAACATTTTATCATTCTCATCACTGCAGTGCAGGCTAAAACTAGTGAGATGTTCTTTCCCGGATCAGTCTCCGCAAAGATTTATGAGATCTTGTATCTGCCGCTTAATTGTCCCGTACGACCTGCGTCGCTAAAACTCTATCGGGCACGTTTCTAGTCAAACACTGTTAACGCAATAGCTAACTACTAGCTGTGCGAGGATAATTAGGAAATTTAAAATAAAATAAATAATGCTCTGGTATAAAAGAAAAAACACTGTATAATGAGATTAAATTTAAAATAAAAAAAGAGAGTTGAAAAATAATTAATTATAAATTTTGAATAAACATAATTTAATAAAAAGTATTTAAAAAAATAAGAAAATGTATAGATTATTATTATTTTGATAAAGGTGTAGGGAATTTGAAAACTAATATGACATTTACAAAGTAAATAATAATAATTAAC
>JAAAKQ030154264.1:0-12885 GCA_010016005.3 Zanna intricata | reverse complement strand
CATACATATCATCCTCATTCATCCTCTGAAGTTAATACCTTACGGTAGTTCCGGAGGCTAAACAGATAAAGAGAGAGAATATGTAATGTACAGTTGTAATTACCTGTATGTAATTTAATAGGCGTACAAGGAAGTCGTGTAGTGTCCGTATCAGATTTTTTTTCTTTTCATGAACCTTTGCAGTAGGAGAAAAAATGTTTAAAATTATTAGTGAAAGAAAAACGTTTTTAACTTGTATAATCTTTTCAACGCAGATTGTGTATAGTGTGTACGATGAAAATAAAAGTTTGCTTGCAGGAGGCCACACAAGTCGCTTGTACTGGGCATTATATTATTTATTCTTCGTAACATAGGTTCGTTTAGAAACCGATCATTGTGTATAACAGTGTGTTTAATTCATAAATAACAAAACTTCTTTCCACAATTAAAATTTATTATGATTTTGTTTAATTTTAGGGAATAATTTCTTTAAAAATATTTAGAAAATAAGTTTCTTTAAATTTATTTTCTTTAATATAATATAGCGTATTTATAAATATTTTTTACTGTATAATAAAAACGCATAATTTATACTTATTTTAATAGATTATTAAAATCTTTCCCACCATCAGTTGTTTCGTAAAATAAATGACCGTTTAATATGAATAAAGGTTATCAAAAATATTTTATTCGAGTTATTTCTATGCACTCGTTTTAATGGCATTAATACTGTTGATGATTTTTATATTTATAGACATTTAATATATAGTAACATCAGTAAGTATAGGCCTCTATCCTTCAGATTATAATAATTTATTAATATTGTTAAGACATTTTATACGTATTCATAGAATAATTAAATGATTTTTGTATCGTATTGTTGACTAATATTCAATACTAATATTTACTTCTCATTTTTAATCAACTGATTTAGTTCAATTCTTGGCGTGTCCCGGTACAAATGGTACAATTGTTTATTTCTGTAACGTGTGGCGTGTTACTTAATGTTTTGTGTCTATTAATGAATTCATTTTTTTTTTCATATTTAATTTTTGCGTTTTTTTGTTAGTGAATTTTTTTTTTTTTTGCAAAGGCAGTATTAAAATCCATACTGAAGAATAAAAAGTCCGTAGTCAAATACGTGCCATAATTAATAATGTGTACGGTTTTCTGAAGAAAGAAGCTATTAAGCTAGGAAAATTAGAAGATGTCAAACATTTAATATGCATTCAAAAATGTGAAGAAAGAACCGCTGCAGCTTGTGAGATATTCGTAATCGCAAATCATTTGATTTCAAAGTCGAGAGTTCTAAGGTTCAAATCTTATTAAAGGCAGTTACTTTTATACGGATTTGAATTCTAGATCGTTGATACCGGTGTATTTTGATGGTTGGGTTTCAATTAATTACACATCTCAGAACTCCATTTACAAACAAACTCATTCATCCTCTGAAGTAATACGTTATGGTGGTTCTGGAGACTAAAAAGAAAAATAAAGAAAGCTGGTGGAATTTCAAGATCACAATTTCAAAAACTACGAAAAGAAAAGCTGGACTTTTTAATCTAAATCGCAGTCGTGCTCATTCAGCCCACAAAAAAATAAAAACAGCGTTTAAAACCGGTTAGTGGACTAGAGAGTTTTGATCGAAGTTTGTAAGACAAACGGTTAATGAGTTTCACGCAAATTATTAAGAACTGCCTACATTGTATTCAATATAATCTATTGATTACATTGTTTACAAATTATTGATCTATTGATTACTTGAAGAACTTCAAGGGAGTATTCATAAAGGTTGTAGAACTACACTACACAGTATAGCAGCTATCTCGAAATACTGGGGGTTTAAGTAGTGTAAAACTGATAATAATAGGTATCTTGATTGACAAAGAAGGCATCCAGTCGAAGAGGATAAGCCCACCGGGCTGGTCTAGTGGTTAACGCTACATCGCAAACCAGCTGATTAAGAAGTCGAATGTTCTAAGGTTCAAATCCTAATAAAGGTAGTTATTTTTATACGGATTTAAATGCTAGATCGTATATACTGGTGTTCTTTGGTGGTTGGGTTTCAATTAACCACACTTCTCAGGAATAGTCGACCTGAGATTGTGCAAGACTACAATTCATACACATCATCCTCATTCTTCCTCAGAAGTAATACCTTACGGTAGTTCCGGAGGCTAAACAGAAAAAGAAAGAAGTGGAAGAGGATAGTGTATTTAAGAAAAATGACCGATTCAGGAAAAAAATTCTTGGATTGTTTATTTGGATGAATCGTGTATTTTAATGTCCCATTTGATGATAAAATTGTGGTCAGACGAAAGTAGTTCAGTAGTAAAAGTGCCGTTTATTAAAGATGATCAGTCAACCGTAATTCATGCTGGAGGAAAAAGGGGGTTCATATCGAACATGATGTTAACTTGGAAAACGAGTTCAAAGCGGTGACTATCGCCGACAGCATCAGTAACAATAATTTTATGAAGTGTGCGTCTGAAAAATTAATCCCTGGTCTCCCTCCCCCCATCAGTCAGTGGTTCTTATCGATAGTGCGCCATACCACAGTTCACTTCTAGAGAACCCTTCAAATTGAAATGATAGGAAAAAATGGCATGATTATTTGGTCAGAAAAGAACAATATTCTATTTAATAAAAAAATGTTAAAGCCACAATTGTATGAAATAATTACATCACATAAAAATTCAAAAATGAAGTACCATTTTGATGAACTATTAAAAAAATAAACAGGTTCTGGGACTTCCCCCCTTAAGCATCCCGATTTAAATGCGAGCGAGATATTATGGTCAGCTCTGATATGTTAAATTGATAGTAATAACAACATTTTTAATAGAGGATATTAAAAAATTAGCTGCGGAAAACATGGATAAAATGATTAAGGATGATTGGAAACCATATTGGGAACATGTTAAAAAAGCTGAAACATTGTTAAGAAGGTGGAACGCTAATCAACGAAATGACCGATAACTTTATCATATATCTAGGCAGTGGTAATGATAGTAGGAAATCTCTAGTGATAGAGCAAAGTGAACTTGCACAGGAACTGGACATTAATTCAAATTTCAAGTAAGTGTTATAATAATAGTAATAGTAGTACAATCAACAATGAAAACAACCATACAAAATAATCTTTTATGGACACTACATGACTTCCTTGTACGCCTATTAAATCATATATACATTTTTTTTTAATGAAAATACTAAAACTTTTTTTTTTGTTAATAACTTCTGATATTTTTTCATTCTTTTTGTTATTTTTGAGTTATTATTTATTGTAAAATCTTTTTTACAATCACAGGTAAATCATAATTAATAATTCAATATATTTTAATAAAAAAAAAAAGAAAAAAAAGTTAACCGATATGCTTTCCCCTTTTAAGATCCAAATAATTCATTAATTTAAATTTTATTTGGCTTTAATTCTTGAACCAGTGAAAATAAGTATTACTTATAATATATCTTGAAAGCTCTCGCTAAAGGCTTATTACTGCAGTTAGGAAAAAGTCCAACATCCAAATTTTTTTTGGAATTTGGGCTTTTTTTTGGATACTTTTGTTCCAGTCTATTGCAATCAAAAGGGAGGGTGCATAATTAGATGTTACAAAAGTCCTAAATCAAAAATTTCAACATCCTTCGGCTAATCGGTTTTGAGTTGTACGAGATACATACGTACGTACAGACGTCACGCCGAAACTAGTCTAAATTGATTCAGGAATGGTCAAAACGGATATTTACGTTGAAACCTGAGAACCGAAATTTTTCGCCATCACAATACTTCCGTTACTTCGAATAAGGAAGTAAAAAAATTTGAAAATTCTAAATTTTTACAAAAACGAATTGCACAGTAATAATTGTACATCGAAATTAGGGTAATTGTGGATACATTCAGGCACTACTTATTTTTTTTTTTTTGTATTATTTATTAAATTATTAATGCCAATCGTGAAATAATGAATTGTAACTAATACATGAAAATTGAATAAATTAAACGTACATAAATAAAAGTACAAATTATTATCCTATTATATCGGTGTAAGTGTTCACGTTTGGTCTTAATGCATTCTTTATCTTCTTCAGAGCAAGTTTATATTTTCATTGAATGCATTGTAATTTGAAATAAATTAATAATGAAATTAAAAATTATGTAGTTTGTATTGCAACACAGCATTCATTTGTGAATCAGTAGCCGAGTGGTAGCGTCTCGGCCTTTCATCCTGAGGTCCCGGGTTCGAATCGAATTCCGGTCAGGCATGGCATTTTTCACACACGCTATAATTCGTTCATCTCATCCTCTGAAGATATAACTTAACCGTGGTTCCGGAGGTAAAAAAAAAAAAAAAAATTTGTGAATCAGTTTTTACTTCCTTGTATGAAGTAGAAGCAGGTATTATAATCGTGAAAAATTCCGGTTTTCAGATTTTAACGCAAATATCCATTTTGATAATCCCTGAATCCATTTTGACTAGTTTCGGCGTGATATCTGTACGTACGTATCTCGCATAACTCAAAAAACGATAGCCATAGAATGTTGAAATTTTGGATTCAGGACTGTTGTAACATATAGTTGTGCATCTCCTCTTTTGATTGTAATCCACCGAACCAAAAGTGTCCAAAAAGCCCAAAATCCCAAAAGATTTGAATTTTAGATTTTTTCTTAACTGTAGTAATAAGTCCTCATTGGTTCCAGAATAATAGCGAAATAAAATATTAATTAATGAAATATTTGGATCTTACAAGGGTATGTATGGGTTTGAATCAGATTTTTCATCTCCCTTTTTTAAAATTTTTTCTAAAATTTAAATATATGATGATTTATTGATAATTATTAACTTTTGGTGGTAAAGATATATTTACGATAAATAATAATTCAATAATAAGAATTAAAATATATATATATGAAAAAATATCAGAATTTATTAATAAAATAAAATTGTATGTACTTTTCATTAAAAAAAAAAAATGTGTATATGTAATTTAGTAAGCGTACAAGGAAGTCACGTATTGTATACATCGGATTTTTTTTTTTTTTTGTTATACGATGCAGACAATCCTATATATATTTATTAAATGTATGCCCTAGCGATAAACCGTTTAAACAATGTAAATGATCTTAATAGTAATATTTGAGTCCTGAATAAGATATATATAAACTGTTATTTGTTTTTACAAACAAATAACATCTCAAAGGTTAGTTGAAGTTGAAGATTATGTGAATTGTGATCAATTTCTGTGGTTGAAGTCGTCTAATAAAGTGAATCCTTTAAATCACCGAATTAAAAAAATACCGGAAGTTTCATTGTATTCTTTTGGCATTTATTATCGGGTAATGCTTATAGAAATCAGTGTGCTAAAATTTACTTTTAAAAACAAATTATTCTGCCTTGACATGGAATTTTGCTGTCATTCTACAGTAGCAAATGCTACTAAGGTACACAAATATGTCCACAAATAAGTACATTTTTGTAATTAAAATGTGTTTTTTTTTTTGTTTTTGAAGAGATTATACATTTAAACGGTCGCCCAGATTAATGAGTAATATTTCTTTACACTTAGAAACTCATATTGATCTATCTTATTGATTTAAGTTTCAGTTAATCTTCGCTGTAAAATATTTCTCTTTTCTTCAGAACTGATTTTATACTTTGATTTTATGGTTTTAATTTGATTAAAAAATTTAAGTAATCTTTTTTTATAATATTAATTTGTACTGTGTTTAATGGAATAGTTTTTTTTATGTACTTTATAATTTGCCCTTTAATATTTCATAATAAATCTTGTAAAAGCTTTCTAGGTACCGGGGTAATGTTGGTTTTTTCTTTTACTACTTAACAGCAGTTAAGTATATGATTTATATCATTTTTTACAGATCGATTTAAAATGCATATTATCACTGGCACGGTAATGAGGCAAAAATTCTTAGAACCTGGATCTTAATTTTAAGACTTAAGTTATCTTTCTCTCACTGTACGTCTTCCTTCCTTTAAGTCGGTTCTAATCAAATTTATTTTCTCTGCTTCCTCTTTATCTTGTGTTCATATACGGTGATACAGCCTTGAGGCTAAGGGATTAAGTCTCTGAAGCTCGTGGTTTTAATTACTATAAAAGCATGCATAATTTTACCAGGTAGTTATGGCAATATAGTTTTATTTTAAATATTTTATCTATTTTTTTTTTTTTTTTATATATCTTATTTTTTATTTTTTCTCTTATTTTATGTTTAAATCCACTGAGATTTGAGATTACGTGTATTTTAAATTGCACTTTTCTCTAATGAAAAACTGACTGGAAAAATATTGATTAACCTAAACATATATAAAACTGAAAAGCGTGTAGAGTGCAATTGTTATTCAGATGCAAAATTCAAGACTCATAAAAATTTGGTAATCGTCATGAAAAAGCTATAGAAATAATGGTAATTTTTGAGGTACAGCTTCTCTCTTTAGTTACTTTATGAATATTGCAATTTATACAGACTTAAAAAGATGAAATTATAAATTCAGCCAGCTTTTTATCGCCTTCTCCGTGATGACACGTAACGAATGAATCGAATATACAGATCCATCATGTACTATGTATGAATCCCGCATGGTTCATCGTCCAGTCATCAAAACCAAATTAGAAAAAGGGGTTCAAGAAAAAACTGAAGGAGTAGTATAGGTAGTGAGAAGAGGAAGACGGTGCGCTTAATCCTGTTCCCGAATCAGATAGCCAGGGAAGAGACACACAAGTTCAGACCCATTTGTTTACTGCCGGTGCTAGGTAAGTTATATGAATGCCTTATCGCCGAAAGACTTCCTGAAGAAATCGACACAGCAGCAAGCCTTTCCGAAGCCCAGTACGGATTTAGAAAGGGAAGTTCCACCATTGATGCCTTACGGAAGATGGTGAGCTGAACGGAAGACTGCCGGGCGAGCAAATGGAGGACAAATGGATTAAGGGAGGAGAGATTCCCTTAATGCTCTTCCTCGATGTCCGCAATGCTTTTGGCAGCGTACCCTGGAATTGTATTAATGAAGAACTGAGAACCAGAAACATAAGTTTATACCTTAGAGTTGCGGTGAACGAATTCCTCCGTGAAAGAGAAATGAGGGCTGTCACCGAAGAGGGAGAATCGGCATTCTGGATTTAGGGAGGTGTTCCGTTGGGGTCTTCCCTTAGCCTCCTGCTGTGGAACATCTTGTTTGATGGAGTTTTGAAAATGAGACTCCCAGGAAAGGCAAAAGTTCTTGCGTATGCGAATGAACTGAAAAAGAGCTGAACTTAATATCATTAGAGGTCACCACACTATCTCCACAATGGTGTGGGAGTGTTGTCGGGGACGCCCCCGATCCATCTTCATCAGCCAAGTAGAGAAACAGAATTTGGTAAGGTACACCCAGAGGAGGCGCAGCTAGCCTGATATTAGAAGAATGGCAGGAGATCTGGGAAGGAGCCACTGTAGTGAGATGGATTCGTAGATTGATCCCCAAACTGGGACCATGGTTGGGGAGATGCCACGGGGAGATAGATTATCACCTCTTCCAGTTCCTCTCCGGTCTAATGAATCTCCATAAATTCAAAAGGAGGGATTGGCAAAAATGCCTATACTGTTGGTACATTTAATCTGTGGAACGTACATTTTTTTAATGATCCCGTTGGAAGAGTATCTCTGGAAATTAAGGGGAAAACGCCGGAGGGGATCTTAGAGCTGATGCTAAGTAGTTAACGCGGATGGGAGTAAGCTAAGTGCTGGATTGCCGCAATGGAGACGGCGACCCGGCGGAGGGTGTGGGAGGACCTGAGATTGAACTAGCCGAAATTGGGACCCCCTACCGCCGAAGTTAGAGGCAAGGCAAAAAAAAAAAGATCCAGAACCGGCGGGCCGACCTGCCACGCCGGATTTAGAGCCGGTAGGTGGTTAGAGTCAGATTGCGTAATGCTTCCGGATTGCTTAATTGCTGGTCCGTTCCGGAAGGGTAGGGGAAAAAGTTAGTGAGAAAAGGGATCTACTCATTAAGGAGTTATATAAAGATACAAACAAACCCACCCACAGGAGGATAATTTTGTTACATCTGCTCTTAGTCTTCGGGAAATAAGAGTATTTTTACTCAAGATGGGAATATTACACTGTCGGTTTTAATGTTTTATATTGACAAATTTAAAAATAGGTTGGAACATATTTTATTTCCAGAAATTAAAGGTGATCCAAAAGTAAATGTTCAAAGCTTCGAAAGAAATATTCTCCCTCATTTATGCCGCCGTGTTAAACAGTTAAAAGCGCCTAATCGAATTATTAATTATCCAAAAAAAACTTAATTTCATTAGAGATCATTGAATCATTAGGCTATTAAAGATCAACTTAATCCGAAGTACTGGCTTGGACTGAATATTGTTCCTCTTGAATAAAGCTTCTCTGATTAGTCATTTTTAAAGTTCAATTACATTACTTAATGTACATGATAACCGTAAGAAAAATTGGACTAAATGATTGACAAGCAAAAAATTAATGTCTTTTATGTAAGAATCAATTCAATATATTATAAGTAAGTTGTATTTTCTCAATAGAGGAATGAATTTTACGGCATAAAATTGAAAATAAGATTTTGTCCACGTGTACTTTTTTCATTTAAATCATAGTTAATTAAAGCGTCACAAAAAAGAGAATTACTACTAGTTGTCGTTGTGGTAACTAGTGAATGAATTTAATAGATTATATTTAACTATCGTCAGTTTACGAGAACTGATAAGATAGTACTTTTTTGAGTCTACCTTACCAAACTTTTATGGTACCGTCATTTTTTAATAGTTATTAAAACTTGTAAGTCAGATTAATAAACAAACTTTTTTTTTCACAATTTAATTTAAACTAAGTTGAAGAACATTCATAGAAATTAATTCTCAGTTTGTGTTTAATAACGGAGAAATTTTTATTTTTTTAATTACATAAAGTACTTTTAATTAATTGACTAGTTGGTTTACACTGTGAAAACAAACTAGAAGTACAGTGTAAATAGTTTCTTGGAAAAAAGCGGCTGAAAAAGGTGCAGCAGAACTTTTAATCGCTCAGTAAAATGACATAAATATACACTTTACGAGTTGAAAAAGAGATGTAAAATTGTTGTTACTGAACAGTAGCTTTTGCAATAGAGTAATTTATTTCAGTATATTTTTTTTAAGATTTTTATTTAATTTTCGTCTGCTCATATCGGAATAATTAAATCTTTTCATTACTTTATGGTATTTTTATTTATTTGTCATCATAAAAAAAAAATCATTATAAGCAATAATAAATGATGATACAAAAAATTACGTTTTTGTAAAAACTTTAAATTTATGGTTTGTAACGAAAGTATTTTTATTTTATACACAGTATATATACCTGCACATAACTGAACTCTAACGTAGTGGCTTGCCTAGTTTATATTGAAATTTCTATATGCATTAACGCAGTAAAGAAGACTCTATGCGTCGTATATATTACACAATTTATACAATGATTTGAAGGTACCAGCTCTCTCTTCTTTTTCTGTTTAGCCTCCACAACCACTGTAACGTATTACCTCAGGTAATGATATTGTATGTATGATTGTAAATGAAATTTAGTCTTGTACAGTGTCAGGTCGACCGTTCCTTAGATGTGTGGTTAATTGAAACCCAACCACCCAAGGACACCGGTATCCACGGTCTAGTGTTCAAATCCGTATAAAAGTAACTAAGTAACCGTCTTTACTAAGATTTGAACCGTCAAACTGTCGACTTCGAATCAGCTGATTTGCGATTACGATTTAACCGTTAGACCAGCCCGGTGGGCTAAGGTATACTACGAGTAAATATGTTGTATGAATTGAATTTTTGAGCGTACCAAGATGCGTGGTACTGAGTAGTAGAAACGTTAAAATTAATTTTACAAAGTATTTCATATGAATGTGCGAAATAGTGTCTAGTTAAGTCGTAAGGTTTATATGTGGACCAGTAAAATTGTAGTTTTAATCTATTTTAATGATCGGTAGATAATTTGTAGTTTAAGAATAGAAAAAGAAATATATATATATATTTGAACCCAAATAACCGCTGGATGCGTTCATCGGATTGGTGATTTCACACTACAAAGAAATATTCAATTTGTGAATCGATCAGGGAAACGAACTTATAACAATTTTCGCAAGAAATAAACATGCCGGTTAAAATTTAGTGTAATGGTTCATTAAATAACTTTATAATAAAAAATAAATTGGTTTTATTTATTATATAAATGTTAGAAAACATTTACATTTTAATAATGAATTATAATATTTTTTTTACAATATATATATTTTTTGTCTTCAGTCATTTGACTGGTTTGATGCAGCTCTCCAAGATTCCCTTATCTATTGCCAGTCGTTTCATTTCGGTATATCTCCTACATCCCTATCCCTAACAATTTGTTTTACTTATTCCAAACGTTCCCTGTCTGCACAATTTTTCCCATCTACCTGTCCCTCCAGTATCAAAGCGACTATTCCAGGATGACTTAATATGTGGCCTCTAAATCAATATGCAATATATTATTACATTATATTATTATTCTGTTTCTGTAATGTTTATATTATTTGTATTATCAGATTCTTCTAAAAATGAAACAATTGGTTTATGGTAACTAAAGTATGAAAAATATAATTATCTTGAATGATATCTATCCAAATATCTTTTAAATCTGCTGTGTTATTTTTACACTGAATTTAAAAAATATTTTAAAATTAATTTTATATAAAAAACTTAAACACTTCAATACATGTAGTTATACACAACCTGTCGGCCTCCGTGGCGTGAGTGGTAGCGTCTCGGCCTTTCATTCGGAGGTCCCGGGTTCGAATTCCGATCAGGCATGACATTTTTTACACACGCTACAATTCATTCATCTCATCCTCTGAAGGTATACCTTAACTGTGGTTCCGGAGGAAAAAAAGTATACATAACCATATCTACAAATCAACGTGCTCCTCCGGATAACTACAACAGTATTTTATGCTGTATTAATGTATAGGATATACAGAAAAAGAGCGGGAGAAAGAAACAGAAGTGGAATCAATGTCATTCTTTACTGTATATTGATGTAAACGTATATGCGTATTTGCGTAAGTATACAGAAAGAGGAGTAAGTATTGGGAATCACCGAGAATCATCGATGTTTTTTCTCCCACCTCTCATTCTATATATATATTTTACTCATATATCTATAAATTCTCTCTCCATGTCTTGATTTCCTACATATATAAGTGCTAAGCGTCTCGTGACGATTTTTGATTACGAGTCAGCTATTTGTTTTTCCAAGAGAAAAAGAGTATCACAAAAGTGTCCGACATAACGCTCCAAAGAAAGTTTTCACTTCAGTAAAGCATAATGAACGTTTTAATCCTCTGATAATATTATTTATAAGGTATTTGAAGTAATATTTATTGTAAAAAGCTATACTCAAATTATTGCGGAATAGTTTTTGAAAAGATATCAGATATTTTACCAGTTAGATAATTATCTAATTTTTATTTTTATTCTTCTAAAAGGAATTAAATTACTGAAAGTATATATAACAAGCAAATTAACTTTTTAAAATAAAGGAAATTTATTTATTAATTACATTTTACTTTCAAAACGTACAAAAAAATTATAAATAATATTTATTTAAATAAAAACAAGAAAATATACTTTTGATTCGCGATTACAGAAATATTATTTCTAAAATATTGTCTAAATAACATATGCTACGGTCGAAGTATGTGATTTTTCCATTCATGCACGATTCTCATAATCACAATCTCGCTCACGCGAGAACCAACCGACCGATTGCTTTCAAATTTGCAGGGTACATTCATGTTATTCCAGGGAAGGTCATATATCAACGCTTAATCCCCTTGGGAGTGAAGTCATCAATTAACGATATTCATAACAGAAAAAATAATCTTTTTACCTCATTATTGTATTTCTGCCACAAAGGCAAAGAAATAAGTTATGAATTTTTCGTCGTCAAAGGTATGTGTACTTTCGTTACTTTAGCTACGTCTTTTGTAATTTAGTTTCTTTTTCAGGTTTTTGTAAAGCCTGAATACTTTCAGGCTGTAAAGCCTGAATTGTTATTTATTAGTATTACTTTCACAACTATGAGGGTAACGAACACGGCGGTGAGCCACCTGGCTAAACGGTAATGATAAGCGAAGTGGGCTATGAGGGGACCCGTCGCCGAAAGTTCCCAGGGAGGGGTTGGGGAACCCCGGGGTCCAAGGGAAGGATCCCCCAACTGTCTAGTACCATAATAAATTATTATAACCAGTTACGTTTCAATTGTAATTAAACAAGAATAAAATAATTATGATGCGATTGTAACTACGCATGTAAATTAGATAGGAAAAGATGAGACTTGAGTGAATTAAGGTCAATCGTAATAAAATTTTAAATTAACCTAAATTTCTTTTAAAATTTAAGAAATTTTACAAAATCTCCGCCACGGAGGCTGGTATCTCCATGCCGGCATCTCGGCTTTTCATCGAGGGCCCCGGGTTTGAATACTGATCAGGCGTGGCATTTTTCATTTGCTACAAAATTCCATTTCCGTATTCTTACCTTGTATTTTTACCTTCTACCTGTAGAATTAATTCCTCCTCCAAAAAAATTTTTTTGAACTTTTTTTCTAGATTCATATTATAAACAAATTTCTTAAACATGGATTCTCCTAATATTTAAACAATTAATGTTTTTTAATCCACCTTACCAGCAATAAAGTTGTAACTTCTCAAGATCTTTCGGTTTTTTCAAATAATATAATTTTTGATTAGATATTTGATATTATCTTCAGTTTACTGTTAAAATTCAGTCATGACTGTATTCTCATTTTAATTTTTGACTTATTTTAATATTTTTTAATCTCCTGATGATGGTTTGAAA
>JAAAKQ030154263.1:0-30870 GCA_010016005.3 Zanna intricata | reverse complement strand
AGCGACCTGGCGACTTCATCAGCTCTTCTGCTCACGTGCTCAACGTGACCAGAGAAGCACAAATGCCGATCCAGCATGATACCGAGGTATTTCACTGTATCAGCTCTCTGTACTACGCGTCCATTCACATTGAAGTCCATATCTATTTTATTTTTGTTATCCAATCTATTTTTGAACATCTTAACAGCACATTTCAAAGGTCTTTATTGTTTTCCTTTCTGCATTCTGTACCATCTATGTTTTACACCTTGTAAGAATTTCTTTTGTAATTATTATAGATGTATATTTTACTTGTAAACTTATTTTTCATTAAGAACAATATCTGTTTGGAGCAGTTACGCCTACCTTACCTTCATGTCTAACTTACTTCAGCCATACTTTATAAATTTTCTATCTAGTTAACAATATTCTGTTCCTTCTGGATTTTATTATTATATTCTTTTACCTTAATATTTAATTTTTTTAAATCTTATGACATTTCATTTATCTTTTTTTATTTTTGAACTGAAAATCTCGGTTATCAACAAATCCATCCTTTCAGAATATCTTCTAACTGATTGTTGGTTTCTGCTAATGTAATTGTTTTATAAGTATATGTCAACATCATTGTTCTCTACTTTTGGATATTTCCTCCACTTTCAAATATATCCTTTTTTCTTATATTGGTTCTTCTACATACAAGTTAAAAAAGTGCATCCTTGTTTCACACCTTTTTGAATCTCAACTTACCTTTCTTTACCTTCTGTTTGATTTATTAGTGCTTCATAATTCTTTTACAGATTGGTTGTCTTCTTTCCCTATATTTCTAGTTCTCTTGAAATAATCTTTTTTTTAATACAATTTTTTCTTTAAATCTATATTTTATATTTTTCATTCATTCTTTATTTTAGTATCTTAATTTAAATAAGTTAAAACAGTATATTTTTCAAGCTCTTTTCTTGAAATCAGTAACTTTGGGATTTAATTGTTAATTAAAGTAAAAATAAACAGAAATTATTAAAAGAAATATAGCTTTATATCTGTTTGAGGCATGTACTTTATTTTGATTTGCAAGTATTTAATACTGCGTATGCAGATATGTGTGTTCATGGCCATGTATGGTTTTGAATCTATTGTCTTAAATTTATTTTTAAAGTAAACATTTTAGTGTTTGCGATGAATAGAGTCAAGTGAATTTGTCTGTGATTAATATAAACTGGTACAGCTGGTTAGCACATTTCCATATTGTCTGAATATTTACTGTTTAAATATGTTTCATTGTGTGTTCATCGTCACTTATTTTTTATTTCAGTACTTTATAGTTATATCATTATGATTTGTTGATATTTTGTTATGAACAGTGTAGTTTTGCTTTAGTAACTTGAAGCTGTTAGGAAGTTAAACTATTTTATAATTAAGTTCTATTTTTAATTGTACAAAAGTACTTTGTTGAGTTGTGTTGGTTTTATTATTTTTAGTTTAAAAAAAATTTAATGTGGTGTTTTTTGTGCAGCAATATGTCGCAATTAACAATTACATACATTGGTAATACATCAACTGGGAGTAATGGTGATGTTAAACAAATTAGAGGTGCAATTGATGATATGATAAATGGAGGTGGAAATCAGGTCGATAAATTAGTAACATTTGAGTGCCTTGATTTAGGTGTGAAAGTTTGTGATGCTTCATCCAAAACTGTAAGTCAATCTATTTTTATTTTATTTTGTTATTTATAGAGGGTGGTATCATGAAGTTCACCTGAGATTTTCATAACCCATTCTACTCAAGAAAATAATGGTAAAAGTTCATTATACAAATTTCCTAAAATGCTTTGTTTGCTGTTCAAAGCTTGTGAAAGATTTTGCTCAGATTTCAGCTACCTCGGTGAAATAAGGGTTGTAGTGAAATTTTTAGGACGTTAATTTAGAGGCACAATTAGTGATTTCTATGGGTTTTGATCTGAAAAATTGAATAAAATAGGTCTCTGAACTGTATTTGTGGTAGTTTTTGATCTGAAGTGAAAACCAATAAATTTGGGTAAAAGCCTTGTTTTATATAATTTACGTACAATAACATTGTTAAATTGGTAATAGACACAAAAAAATTTTTAAACAAAACTTGTAGAGAATTTAATTCTGAACAAAATGGTGCAAGATGAGTTTAAATAAAACAAAAAATAAGTTAGACAAATTTGAATTTTATTTAGAAATTGTACTTTACTGAAATTGTCCGAAAAATATGTTACGTTTTAATTTTTTAAACCAAATTCTTTTTTGGTGATGTAAAAAATTTATAAAAACAAAATTTGCTTTAAAAAATTAAAAAACTGAAAATTACATAACAATTATAAAATAAATAAATAAATAAAAATTATATAGATTATAGTCATTTTACTAACAATAGAAATACAATAAATTGTTTGAAAAAATTATTATTTCAAAGATAACAATAGAATAACAACAGTTGAACAACAATGCACTAACTGTATTAGTGTTTAAATCTTTTTGCAAGGTACATTAAATATATCAGGTACTGTGAACTGTGCTGTCATTAGTGAAGCTTTTCTGTGACTTTAGTTTGAATGTGATCAATTTGCCATTGAAATAATATTGTACTTTGTTACAACAAAGGAACATGTTTATATGTTATTCATTTTGAATGTGTGTAATGTTAATGCTAGGAGTATTCCATTTTAATTCAAAAAATATAAAAAATTTTATTCCATCACTATTGTTGATTTTGATATTTGGTATATGAAAACTACCCACCTTGTAGTGGGCAACAAATATTTTTTTATGTTTAAAGAAATGTTCTTTTTTTAGTAATAGACTATTTTCCAACTTGCCAACAGGTAAAAACAGCCATTTTAATTTTTTTCTCCATGAGCTGTAGCATTCTTATTTTACATCATAGAGAGGTCAAAAAGAGCTTTTTTGGAAAGAGTAAAGATGGAACTTCATCTTAGTGCACTTAAAATTTATTTTGTTACATAACCAAGTTTTGTAATGTTTACTAAAGTTACATTTACAAACTGTTGTTTTTTTTCAAATTTTGGCCAAATGTAAATAATGAAGGGCTTAGGGTAACAGGCATATTTTTTTACCTTCTAACTCCTAGGTACTAGTAGTACTTATAAAAAAAAAAATTTGACTGTTGCTGAGTGTCCTTCATTAAAAAAAAAAAAATGGCCACCAATTGGAAGATTTTGAAAATGTCTCATTTTTGGGGCCCAAAACCCGTATGTCTGATAGGTGGTAAAAATATGAAATGTTTACAGCAGTATGTACTCAACAAAACCATTAAAAACACTGTTTCTTCTAACCATGAACAATGTATCCAATAAATGAATAATGCATTTATTTTTTTCAGATAATAATGTGGTCCTACTATACAAAATATTTTGCTATGTTTATAATGAGATAGCTTATATTCTAGATAGTTTGTTACTTAAAGTGTGACTAATACACACATACTCATGTTTAAATATGAAAGTGAATAGAATCCATGGACATGAATGTTTGCTTAATCCTGATTGTAAATGTAGAAGACTCAGTTACTGTTTTGATTTCAATTTAATATGGTTTGTGTGTGTATGTGCATGTGTGTCATCCACCAAAATTTAAAACTCTGTTATCTGCTCAAAAAATGAAATTTGATTATAAAATTCTCCTTTCAACCATAGTATGTGATACAGAAAATGAAACTTGTATGACTTTGATTCTGAAATTATCTTCAAACAGTGGATTTCTGTTGATTGTTGTAAACTAACTATTCAAATTCTTTCATTTAAAGATACTTAGATAAACTTACTGAAAATTTAAATAATCTAAAAAGGCATCATTTTGTTGCAAAGAAAGTAGCTAATTTTCTCAACATTAAAAAGGAAAACTTGTTGGATTGTGAATGTATTGTAATGGGAGACTTGTCTAAAAATTTTCCTTTTGTGATATAGGTGAAAGACTGGTTAAAAACTTTTGGCACAGTACATCTGCGTCTCACATATTTTAAAAAAGAAGGAAAATCACAAAGCTACTATGTGATTAGTGAGAACTTGAAGCACAATACTATATCGTTCTTCTGCTTTCAAAAGCAAGTTATAAATAAAGTAAAAACATTGGTACCAAAAGTTAAACAATTTTTTTATTTTTCTGATGGCTCCTCAGCCCAGTATAAAAACAAATTTATATAAAATAAATTTGTACTACTGAGAAGATTTTGAAATTGCAGCTAAATGGCATTTTTTTGTCTCATTTTGGAAAAGGACTTTGTGATGGTATTAGTGGAACTGTAAAAAGGACTGTGACTAAAGCAAGCCTTCAAAGGGCAGTCAACAATCAAATTGTTACACCTTTTGAAATCTATAATTATTGCAAAGACAATATTAAAAATACGACATTTCTTTTCTGCTCTAATAAAGATGTCCAAGAGTCTGAAGAATACCTCAGTTCTTGTTATCAGGTAATGACAACTACCAGAAACAAGAACCTTTCATAGTTATGTTCCAACAAATCAGAACTATATTCTGAAAGTCCGGGCAACCTCTGAATTAGAAACATTTATATTAGTATCGGAACACAAGGACATTAGTGTTTGTGATTGTTTTATAGGTTTACCAAAGCCAGAATTAAAAATTATGTCTGCTGCATACACAGTGGCAAGTGGTGGTTAGATGAAGTCATTGAAGACAAAATACATGAAAATGAAGAGGAATATCAAATACACTTTTTCCATCTGCAAAGTCCTGGTACTTCATTCAAGAAATTATTGAAGGATAATCAAACATTTTATTTTAAAGATTCTTATGTCTTCAGAGATTTTCTATCAACAACTGGAAGAGGATACAGCATTACATCAACAATGAATGAGGAATTTTCAGTTCTACTCAATAAAAAAATGGCAGGAGCACTAAGTTATGTTAGTTGAGTTTTTATCAAAAAGTGCAAGATTTATTTATAACTTCCATTAGCTGGAGAAAAATCAGGTAAGTGTGAATTGAAAAACTTTGTTAATGTGTTTGAATTGTTTAATCATTTTGTAATTATTACGTATAATTCTGTAAGTGACTTTTTATTAATCATCAATATAGTTTTTTTATCAATATATAACATCCCTATTTTTGGGTATGTTGTTTAAAGATAGAAGGAATGGTGTTGTTAGCGTTTTTGTAGGCTTCATTACTTGTCATCCCCTATGAGTAACAGAATAAATTTGATATGGTTTTAAAGTACATAAAAATACTTACTGCTGTAAACATTTCAGATTTTTGCCATCTGTCCCACATGTAGTTTTTGGGTCCTCGAAATAAGACATTTTCAAAATTTTATGATTTGTTGGCCATTATTTTTAATATAGGACACTCAGTAAAAGTCCAGTTTTTTTTTATTACTACTACTAGATATGCACCTAGTACAGTACTTTTTTCTTTTTTTTAACCTCTGGAACCACCATTAAGGTATATCTTCAGAGGATGAGATGAATGAATTGTAGCATGTGTGAAAAATGCCATGTCTGACCGGGATTGGAACCTGGGACCTTTGGATGAAAGGCTGAGACGCTACCACTCGCGCCAAGGAGACCGGCAAAGTACAGTACTGGAGGTACTACTACAAATATCTAAGAGTTAAAAGGTAAAAACAGGCCTGTTAGCCTAACGCCTTAATTATTTATTTTGGGCCCAAAATTTGAAAAAGTAAACATTTGTAATTTCAGTAAACATTACAGAATTTGGTTATGTAACAAAATTAATTTTAAGTACACTAAGATGAAGATCCATTATTACTCGTTCCATAAAGCCCTTTTTACCCTCTATACAATATAAAGTAAGAATGCTACAGTCATAGAAAAAGTGGCGAAAATGGTTGTTTTTACCTGTTGGCCAGCTAGAAAATAGCCTATTACATAAAATTTTTTTTTTTTTAAATATAACAAAATATTTTTTTACCATTACAAGGTGGAAAGTTATATACCAAATAACATCAAAATCAAAAATAGTGACGCACTGATCATTTGTTGAATTAAAAAGGAATATCCTGCTACAGCTGCTGTAGTAGAATATGAAATATGTTTTCCAAATTGCAGGATTCCAGATCCCAAACCAATTACTGTGACTTTTTTCAATCATCGGGAAACAGGTTCACTACCTAGAATTCGTACCAGATATGAACAATCAATCCAACACCATGCTGTTATTGATAAAATTGTTAATAATGTGATTCATTGCAGTACAGGTGTCAGTACACCTTGTCTTTCTAAGCAGATCAGAGATTTGTATTTGATGGTTTGGAGAACACTTAAACAAAATAAATAATCAAAAAGAAAGTTTGGGTTATGTTGGTAATGTTTTATTCTTATCATTAACAGCCAGTTAAAATTCTACACCCGGGAGACGGTCTTGAAGTTTTGCTACTGATGGAATACATTGACATTTGTACAAGTATGTTTTGAACTGACAAGACAAATTTCACTCTAGATGGTGTTAGAACTTAAGGAATGAGCATACATGGGCAGAAGTAAATTCTTTTGAAACTGGAAGGCAATTTTCAATACAAATTTAGAGTCGGTGTATAGTGCAGCCTTCTTCACAATTAGTTGTTTGGACAATTCATATAACCTAGCCTGCTTAAATGCTGAGGTCTACTTGCACTTTCTTCAATAAGAATAGTTGCAGCTGCTTGAAGATGTTTCTCTAGTGCTGAGATGCAAAGTATACTTCCAACACACCTTCCTACTTCTTTTGTGCCATTTCCACTCACTTAAATCATCATTTTCCGAAGTAATGGATTGGTTGTGGAGATTCTTGTTCCTGGCCACCAAGATTGCCTGATCTAACACCTTTCTGTTGTAGTGTACTGTTTCTAAATCAAATTTGAATTCTAACCTTTTTTTATTTTATTCAATTTATCTTACATTGTTTTGTTCAGAATTAAATTCTATACAAGTTTTATTTAAACGTTTTATGTACTTATTACCTATTTAACAATGTTTATTGTATATCCTAATTAACAGGGTTTTTACCTCAATTTATTAGTTTTCAACCTAGATTTTTCAATAGCTACTATAGATATATTTCTGAGACCTATTTTATTAAATTTTTCAGATCAAAAACTTTTCAGATTTCATAGAAATCACTAATTCTGCCTCTTCATTAATGTTTTAAAAATTTCAGTATGACCTCATTTCACTGGGTTAACTGAAATCCAAGTGAAGTCTCTCTCACTCTAGCCATAACCTCTTCATTAATGTTTTAAAAATTTCAGTATGACCTCATTTCACTGGGTTAACAGAAATCCAAGTGAAGTCACTCTCACTCTAGCCATAACTCGCAAATTAAATATTTTAGAACATATGTTAATGTGAGCTTTTTCCATTATTTTCAGGAGTAGAAAAGATTATAAACATCTGGGGAAAACTTTATTACATCCTCTTTATAATAAAATCATTTATCAAGTGTTTATAATATTTAGTGATTTCAGTTTTAATTTATTACTGCTCCAAGGTTGAATGTTTTCCATTAGGATTATTGGGATTTTTTACTTTTTTGTGTTATTCTTTTATAAAAAAATTCCTTTTGTGAACATCCATATGCACATGCAGACACGCACTTGCGGATGGATGGATGAACACATATAGAGAGGGGGAGGGGTTGATGGAGAGATAAAAGATAGTGGGACATGTGAGCACGCGCACGTGAACACACACACACACACACACACATCCATATATGTATAAAACTTTCTGAAAACTCAAATAATTCACCAACATACTGACCACTGTGCTAGTTGAACTCAAAAAACAACTATTTTACCATGAAACACAGTAAAAGAAAACCCTAAAAAAACTAAAACCAATGACTGAATTTCACGGGATCCTGTATCATCAGTCAGTACATAATGATATTGATATTAGTTTCTTTTAGGATTTCTCTTACTGTGTTTATTGGTTAAGTTGTTTTTTTTTTTAATATATATAAATTAACATTTTAAGATTCATATTGTCTATTTTTAAATATTTCAATCATGAATGAGGATTCAGCATCCTGCCAAAGTACTTTAATAGTAAAATTAAGGTAAGATTTATTTCAATACTCTGTACTAGATGGTTTATATTAATAGAATTTAAAATATATTTCTTTATATGTATTTAATTTATGAAATATAAATCACCAAAACATAGTAATCAGATAAGTTAACTTACCTTAAGATCAGATCAACACATTTTTTTTTTTAAATTTGTAGAAGAATATGTGTATGTAACATTTTTTACAGAAATAAGAAAAAGTTTTGACGAGGTTATTTATTAAAATTTTTAGTATTATAGTTTTTAATATTTTTTCAGCATATTTTAATTTACAATTCATATTTTTATGTTAGTGAGCAGAAATAATTGCCATCTCTTTTATAATATCTTAAGTGTAGTATTATTTGCTGATGAAATATTTGTTTTATAAAAATTTTTGTAAAAAGGCCATTTTTCTTGAATATTTTTGTTAACCTTCTTTAGTTAAATTATCATTCACACTGACAGCCACATGCTATGTTCTTCCTCATAAACATTCATTAGCCCTTCTTGAAATGAATGGCACTGTTATCGTACTTTAGTGTTACTCATAATATTCAGCCCATGAATGTCACAAATTTGTTTGTTAATTTCAGCTGGAGAGTTGTTTTTTGCTACCAAAAATCAGATTACTCTTCATACTTCATGCTTGGTGGGATTTTAAATTGTAGCACTCACTATAAATGGATAATTATAAACAACTAAAAATAAAATGGCTATGCTTTGATAAAAAAATGCATAGAATTTTAGTTTTTCTCAAAAAATTTTTATTTATTCATTAATATTGATTTTTTCACCTTAAAAGTACTCCTTTTCAGATATAGTACATTTGCAGTAGCACTTTTTCCAATCTTCGAAGCACCTCTGGAACGCAATTTCTGGTATGGCATTTAGTTCCTTTATCGATTCTATCTTTATTTCAGTGTAGGCAAAACATCATTTTTTATGGTTCTTTTCAGCTTGGAGAATAGGAAGAAGTCACAGGGGTACTTGCCCGATGAATATGGTGGCTGATATGCAATAGCATATTCAACTAAAGCAAAGCTGACAATGGGAAGCTTTGTTTTATAAGCCTGGCATTGTTCTATTGATATTCTTGACAACGACTATGTTATTTTTAGGAGTGACATTGCCTTGTGTCAATTCACTGTAATCATTACAGCTATGGATCAAATATATGTACAATAATGAAATCATGTTGACTCCTTAATATGTATTATTATTTACCATACAGGCCTACCATTTGTAATTTATATACTATTTGCTAATATCTTTGTAGTTTGATTTTAATTTTGGTATTTCAGGTAATTCTGAAACACTCTTATATGGACATTTCATCTTGTGGTTGTGCTGTCAATATACCATATTATTTTGCTTACATTGCTGGGTAAATATTTCTGTTTTTATTTAAATATATTAGTCTGTAATTTATGTGCATATTTCTTTATGAATCCAATTTCCTGGTTGATTTCTCCTTTCCTTTTCTACTTTTGTCTCCATCAGTTCCTATTCCTCAGGATTTCTTTCTTTCATATTTATATTATAAATATAAATATATTTATAATATATATTGTATTTACAAACAGGCTGGTCTAATGGTTAACTTGTATACAGCTGGTTTTCGAAGTTGAAGGTTCTGAGGTTCAGATCCTAGCAAAAATAAGTTGCTTTTATAAGGTCTTGAATATCAAACCGTGAATACTGATTTAATTTATTGATTGGAGTTCAGTTAACTACATACCTCAGGAATGGTCAGTCTGTGTCTGTACAAAACTACATCTCATTTACATAAGATGTATATTATCCCCATCTTGTTGGGCTATGAGGGTAGTTGCTTGTTGTTCACTAGTAGAATGCAATGTTTACATTAGAGGAAAAAATATATATTTATTTTTATATCATTACTTTTAAATAAATAGAAACTATGAGGGTTTAACTATAATTTTGCAATTTTTGTTTTAAAATGGTTTAGTTTTAATCAATTTTTTTAGGTCGTAAATTCATTCTTTTTTTGTTTTAGATAAGAAATTGTGTTAAGTTTTATCCCTCTTGTAGTTATTTAATTGTAGATATTTTCTGAACAGATTGGCTGCTTCAGAGGATTCTCTGTGTAATTTTATCTGTCTTTCCTCATACCTTATGGTTTATTTTTAAATTATTGTTTAAAAGTTTCTCCAACTTTATAACAATATATTCTAAGAAATTATTTACTGATCTCTTCATGGTTATCTTACAAAAGTGCTTTACAACTGTCAATATGCCAAAACCTTTTCTTTAAATGAAAGCTATTGATGGAAAATTTAATCATTGTATTGTAATCATTGTAATGAAGTATTGTGTATTATTAAAAACACCTCTGGTCGATGCTTGATACATCAGTTTTGAAAGGCAAGTATTGCCTGATGTAGACAAATGTGTTGTAGGACAAATATTTGTAGTATGTTTTTCATTTGCTCTTTATCACAGTAATAGCAGCATCATAAGCTCATCTCCTTATCAGAGAGCACCTTTTACATTTTGTTTATAACATATTTTGTGAATGTTATACATGCTCAACTGTTCTTTTATAGTACATGTTGATTGGATAATATTGCATCCAGTTTAGTGGTGTCTGTGGCTTGTTACCATGACTATATTCAGTGCCCAGGAGGAAGCTAATTCTACCCCAACAAAATCTGACATTCAGTTGAAAAAGTATTTCAATAGTACAATTTTCTTATAGTAAACTCTAGTTGCAATGACACTAAAAGTTATTAATTAAAATTTTTGTTATTATAACCGATATAGTTTAGTTTCAAATAATCAGCTTTAAGCTTAAGTATTGTTACGATATTTGAATGTTTTTGAGTTAAGATTATAGCTGTAATAATAACATGAGTAAATTAAACTTTTATCCATTGTTTGTAAACTCTCCTAGTTTGTTAGGTATTTTAATAGATAGGTATTTATTAAATTAAATACTGATAAAATTCAAAATAGACCAAGTGGAGCAATACTTGCTCTTAGTATACATTCTTATATTATTGACATTAGGAAAATTCTGTTTGTTTGCCATAGATGTATAATATAGATTGTTTAACATAAATGTACAATTTTGTTTGCAAAAATTTTAATGTTAGTCATTCTTCTCTTTACTATTTAAAGAAAAAAAAAAGAAATGAGGCCAATGTTATGCAAAATCAAGATTATCAAGCCAAACCTTGTTAAAAAAATTATTTAATTATATTAACTATTCTCTTAATCTACATTTTTTGAATTAGTAATTTATATGCGTAGCATATTCATAAAATAAGGACTGTTTGATCGTTAAAAAAAATTAACTCTTGAGAAAAGGCTTTTACTTACAGTATTAGTTTAGCTACCATATATTACCATTCGTTCTAAGCACTTTTCATAATGCCACCAGTTTCTTTTAGACTCTCTGCATAGATGTTTGCCACCTGGGAATTGAACTAGTTGACAGTGGCAGATTTGAGTTCCTCATCGTTTTCAAACCATTGTCCACCAAGCCACTCTTTCAAATATAAGAAGATGAAGTAGTCACTAGGTGCAAGGTCAGGACTATATATAGAGTGGTTAAAAAGTTCCCAACAAAATGTTGAATTTCTTTCTTGGTTAAGGCAGTGGTGTGAGGATGCATGTTATCATGAAGGAGATTTATGCTGGATGACAGTTTCGTGAGTCATAGATTTTGGATTGCACATCTCAGTTTGGTGAGTCTTTTGCAGTACACATCAGCTATAATTGTTGATCCATGTTCCCTGAAATCATCCAAAGTGATGCCCTTTTTGTCCTGAATAATGGTGGCCAACATTTTTCAACTCAAGTAAGGAGATTGCTTAAACGTTTTCGGGTTTGGGTAACTTGAATGGTGCCACTACAGCATTGACTGTTGTTTTGATTCTGCATTGGTGTAGGATATCCATGTCTCATTGCCCATAACAATGTGGGAAAACAAATCATCTCCATCTTATCGATAGCAGTCCAAAAACACTCATCCACTGTACATTCTTTACTCTTTGTGTTGCTCGGTTAGCATTTTTGGTACCCACCTTGCACCCAAACTTGCTCGTAGTTTGTGATAACTGAACTTTTTTGTGACAGTTGTGTAGATAGAGGTGCATCTAACAGCCAGAAATTCATCAGTCAGAACACTAATCAACAATCGCTAATCACATCACAGTTTTTAGTTCACTTGTTCAATGATTTCGTCGGTCTGAATAGGGCTGCCCCTGTTCATCTTACATAGTTGTGTGGTCATTTTTAAAGTCTCCACACTATTGTGTAACCTTTCCTTCACATATTACACTAGGTACAACTCCTGATGAATTTCAGCAGGTGGAGATCCTTTTGCACATAAAAACTGAATCACATTGTGCACTTCACATCTGGCAGGCATACGATTATTGAATCAAAACAACTGCAGTAGCTTTGTAAATAGCTAATAAGATGGCCCTGCATGCATGAAACTGTGTTTAGAATGTTCATAACCTACTCTATTCATGAAAATAATGAAAAAAGTACATAGAAACATATGCCCTAAAATGCTTCTTTTGTAAGTTACAATTAGATTTCGCTTGGATTTTAGCTAGCCTGGTGAAATGAGGTTGTACTGAAATTTTTCTGGATATTATTAAGGGACAGAATTAGAATTTTTTATGGTTTTTGACCTGAAAAATTGAATAAAATAAGTCCCAGAAACATATTTGCATTAGTTGAGAAATCTGAGATGAGCACAAATAAATTGGGTTGAAAAACCCAGTTTTTTATGTTTGACATACAATCACATTGTTAAGTGGGTAATTAACACATAAAAAAACTTTAAAGTAAAACTTGTAGAAAAATTAATTCTGAAAAAAAAAATAGTATAAGATATGTTAAATGAAAAAAGAAAAGTTCAAAAAATTAAAATTTTTTTTAGAAACAGTATACTAGACGAAAGTGCATTATATGTACCAGTTAATAGAAAATGTTCAAAAAATGAGTCTGCCATTTTCAACTCATACTTCTGTACGGCTTCTATTATTACTCTTTTTAGTTCTTCAGGGCTGCCCTTAAGTTGCTTAATTGCATCCATAATGTGAACAATTAATTCCTTATGACAATGTATTTTTTCTTGATATTCAATATTTTTATCCATTCCTAGATGTAAAAATCTAGTGTTAGATCAGGTGATGTGGTGGCCAGGAACGTGGATTTCCACAACCAATCCATTTTTCAGGAAAATGATGATTAAGTGAATGGAAATTACACAAAAGAAATGGGCAGGCATGCCATCATGCTGGAAGTATACTTTTCTTTTCAGCTCTACAGGAACATCTTCAAGCAGCTGTAACAATTCTTGAAGAAAATGGTCCAAACAGCTTTTTTTGTTCTTAATCACCAGAACCACTGTTAAGGTATACTTCAGAGGATGAGATGAATGAATTGTAGTATATGTGAAAAATGCTATGCCTGACTGGGATTCGAACCCAGGACTTCCAGATGAAAGGCCAAGATGCTACTACTCATGCCACGAAGGCCGGTGAAATATAGTGTTTTTTTCCAAATAGCTGATTGTGAAGAAGCCCACTGTACATTTACTTTTTTTTTTATATTAATTACGTATTACTCCTACTGGATCTGTATTTGTAAGTGTCATAGATTTTTAATGATTATTTTACATTAAAATTATATTATTAAATTTAAAAAAATTACTAATAATTTTTATTTTTCAGGGATGAAAGTTTTTCCTTATGTGAAAATTTCACATGTTATGTCTTCCATTGTAATATTCAGAAAGAGGTAACAAAAAAAATTCTTGAATGTATTTTTGGTTTTGTAGTTTTACTTTTGAAATTTTTATGTGGTAGTAGCAATAAAATTTATATTATCTTACTGGTAAAACAATTTTAAAGTATCTAAAAAACAAAATTACCCACTGCAATTTATTGTTCTGCAAAGCATTTATATTACCCAACAGTTGTTTTTATTTTTAATTTGGAAAAAATGTAATAATCTATTTTATATTTTAACTGGTAAAAAAACTGTATTGAATATCTTACTGTTCCTTCTTCAGAGCGAAGCATAATTTTGTGCTAATGTTTTGAGAATCCTTTCAGAATCTGTCATATTATCTTGTATTTATTTTTTCAGTATAAATTATTTTTTCACAGAAAAATAAAAGACTTAATTACTTAAGTTGAACATGTTCATTGTTACATTCATTTATCTGAGAATTGGAGGAAGTTTTTACTGTTATTTGTTGACGTGTGTTGGTTTCTTACATTATAAGCTACAAACATTGTTTTTAACTACTCTGTTTTATATGTTTGTTTACTATATATCCATGATTTGATTGATTTGTGAACAATTCTCGTCAGCAAGAATCGAGTTTAATTTATTTAAAGGTATTGTTACTTTTTTAGAGAACTGAATGCTTTTGTATTCAGTGTAAATATATGTATGTATGTATGTATAGGGTATATCACAACCCTATATATCAAGCTTTGGGCTGTCATGAGCTATTCTATTAGTGAAAATAATGAAAAAAAGTTTGTATAAACCTATGCTCTAAAATGCTTTCTCTACAAGTTAAATGTTGTATACATCAAACATTAAAATCTAGGGTTTTTTACCCCTATTTATTGTTTTTCACCCCAGTTTTTTAAAAAACCACTACTGATATGATTCTGAAACCTATTTTATTTGATTCTTCAAGTCAAAGATCATTAGAATTCACTCAATTCTGCCCCTTAATTAATATCCTAAAAATTTCAGTATGCCCTCATTTTTCCAGGTTAGCTTAAATCTGAGTGAAATATTTCACTGGTCATAACTCGCAAACGAAGCATTTTAAAAATATTTTTATATGAACTTTTTCCATTATTTTTATTAGTAGAATAGGTTATGGATATTGTGGGAGAACTCTGTAATACACTCTGCTATATTACTGGTACTGTTTTGGATTGTTCAAACTTGCTGAACTTGTGAATAGTTGGGTTTGTAGTTTTACATAAGGCTTTAGACTGTAAATCCATTTCTTTTTAAAAAAATCAAATGAATTATTTCAAAACAAATAAATTATATAAGAAGTATAAAATCTATACTGGGAATGTAGCAAATAAAAATACATTTTTTATTAATTATATCTCTGTGGAATAGTTATTTACATTATTAACTTTAAACAGAAATAATATGTTTTTTTAGTTAATTATACCACAAGGAATTAGGACCGCAGTTTAATTTAATAAAAACACTATAAAAGTGCTGAATTTATACAGCAGAGTCGTTCTAGAAAGGCACTTACAGCCGTACATCTACTTACCTCCGGAACCACCGATAAGTTATATCTTCAGAGGATGAGATGAATGAATTGTAGCATGTATGAAAAATGCCATGCCTGACTGGGATTCGAACCCGGGTTGCCTTTCATCTGGAGGTCCCAGGTGAAAGGCAATGTTACCACTCCCTTGGCCAGCCCTTGCTATAACTGCTCGGCTATATTATTATTTCCATTTTGGTTTTTGTAAAAGGTGTAAATCTTGTAAAATTAATATTTTTTCTTTTGGTATTTTAATTTTTACTTATTAAAGCAGGATTAATGATTGAAATGAAGTAACAAATTAGGAAATTCCTATTTCTGTTTACATAATAGTCTTTAAAAAAAGCCCTGCACTGAGAAGAAGCTGGCTGTGTTAAGGTTTAGCATATAAAGTGGTTTTAAAGAAGGTACCTGTGCTATTAAGACAATTCCAGAATTGACTTACAGGAGATTTTGAAAGTAGACTAATTGCCACAGCAGCATAGTCCTTTTTACAGTAGTTACCAGCAATCTATAATTTTGATTTATGCGTATCTGCTGTTCATTCTGTTGACTATTGATGAAACATGGAATCTCTCATTTGTATTTCCACTGTGAGTGAGCAGAAGGACATAAAATTACTGTAGTATATTGATGATTATAATGTTCTGGTTATAATTTTGGGTATGTTTGTGTAAAAAATTGGTTTGTAAATTCAGAAAGTTTCCACAGATGTGCACAAGGAGGTGAGAATGGTTGACTCTCAGTTGAAATTGATGAATTTATTTAAAAACAAACTAAATAAATAATTATGAAATTATGATAAATGTTTGAGATTTTTAATTTCCAAAAGAATTCATTTTGAGAATCCATTAAAGACTAGTCTTAATGAAATAGTTTAGGAAGGCTTCTCTTTTGCCAATGTTTTGCAACACTACTTTATAGGTCATAAAGAAACTTTACTTCACTTGAGCAGTTTAATGGGAAATTTTCTAGAATCTCTCCTACAACCTAGATTTTATGCCAAACCGTTAACATCTATTAATGAAGATCAGACTTGGCTTTCTGGTACTTTAAAACCAGATAACCTTATGGGGCGCTCACCGGGCTGGTCTAGTGGTTAATGTGACATCGCAAATCAGCTGATTTTGAAGTCGAGAGTTTTCTAAGGTTCAAATCCTAGTAAAGGTAGTTATTTTTATACGGATTTGAATACTAGATCATGGATACCAGTGTTCTTTGGGGGTTGGGTTTCAATTAATCATACTTCTCAGGAGTGATTGACCTGAGATTGTACAAGACTACACTTCATTCAAGTCATCCTCATTCATCCTCTGCAGTAATACCTTATGGTAGTTCCGGAGGCTAAACAGATAAAGAAAGAAGAAGCTTATGGGGTAGGTTAATCATTGTCAGGGCACTCTCTGATGGTGGAGTAATTTGAATGTGGGGGCTATGTAAAAGTATGTAGTATTTAGTAATAGTAGAAATTTGTGTGTATATGTATATATATATATATATATAAAATTAAGTATTTTTGTTTTTCACTTGCTGAAAGTAAACTTCTGAATTTGCTCTTGTAACTGCTAAGATATTGCTACTGCAATTTTCTCGTAGTATAAGAATTTGAAAAACAAAAATTGATTAGAAAAATATGTTAAAAGATATTTAAAATATACCACAATCTGGTATATTTATTAAGAACATACATGCTACAGGTATTGTAGTCCAGGTTGTGGTATAATATTTATATTACTTTATTTTGTGTTTTTTGAAGTATATATATATATAGACTTACAGAAAATAGTGCTCTCTTTAAGGTAATGTGATAAAATTGTGTTTTTTTTGTTTTTTATTCATTTTATAAAAATATTTTTGGATAAGTTTTGTATTAATTTATTGAATTTAAACTTCTTAATATTTTATTATATCTATTTTTATTTTACAGATTGACTCTATTTTACAAAGTATTGGTAAGTTTTATTATTTTTCCCTTTTTCTTTAATTTTTATCATTGCATATGTATTGTTTAATATTTTATTTTTTTAGGATAATTTGTAGACAATGCAATTGGATGAATGAAATTCATTCATAATTACTGAAAGAAAGTATAAGTATAAGAAAGATAATTGGAAAAAGTCTTTGTAATAATTCTTGTATTTCATGAGGTCCTGGGTAAGTCATTAAGATACCCTGATTCAGTTCTCTTTCAGGCTGATTATCATTTCTTTTACTGTTCCTCTTTTCACATCTTTCCATTCTTAAATAAATATTTTGAGGACTGGAGTAGCCATTTCACTGCTACCGTCTTGCATGTTCCAGTAGCTAGTGAGGTAGCCATTTCTTTATTGAGGCTCAGTGAGATAGTGACAATGCTTGTTTGAAACATTTTCTTGTTTTCTATCCTGTGGAGACATAAATAAGTTGAACTAATTGCTGAGAAACTTATCAGGTAAAGCTGGGTCTCTTATTTCATATAAATCAATGTATTTCATAAAATTAAACGTATCACTTCATAGAAATATTTTTCCACATTCTTTTCATTATTAATAATTTATAAAGAAGGCATTCATGAGCTTAATTATTTTCATTTGTATCCTGAGATGTATTGTACCATACAATGAGCTAATGAAGCTAAGTGTCAAGTCATTTATGGCCACTCGCTTATAATTTATTTATTTCACGAGGTTCCAGGCAAATCACCAAAGTACCCTATCGAGTTTCTCTTTGGGTTGATGTAACTTTTCATAACCTTCTTAAAGCTCTGCTTGTTATTATAATAGTATAATGATGAATGTTTAAAAATTAAAACCATGCTTATGAAGTTTGGCAAAGGTAATTGGAGACTGGATAAATAAATGTTGTGTCTTAAATTTTTATATTATGACACTTTTTTTGCAAGAAAAGAAAAATATAAAAATTGATTTGCTAGCTTTCTTGCAGTTGAAAATTTTGTTAATTTAAATGCATGCCATGATTGCAGCTTTATGAAAGCCAATTATATTTTGTTATTTTAATAAAAATTAAAAGTTTAGAATAATTTCATTTTTAGTTTTCATTGCTGCCCGAATTTATGATGGAAGATCATGGAACTAGAATATCAATATCTTGAAGTTATCTTAATGTTTCAGTTACAACTTAAAATTGTTTAAAACCCATTTTTAACCCAATTTTATTGGTTATGGGAGAAAACCCCTAGGTTTTCCCATAACCAATCATGGAACTGAAATAGTAAAATTTTGTTCAAGGCAATTTTGCCTCGATTAATGATTATAATTTCTATTTAAAAAAAATTTTTTTTAAGCAAAGGTTTACTTAATCATCTACAATATAATCCTTTAAATTTGCAGTGGTTGTAGTTTCAGTACTGTTTAAAGAAGACTTGTGTTTATGCCATTTCACCATAATAATAATATTATTCTAAATAATTTTGTAACAATGTTAACAAGTGGTTACCCCATAATTTTTTCATTTTTAATAAGGTAATCATTTTTCCTGTCTGTGTTAAGTTAGTATGTTTAGTGCTAAATTTTTTTTACTTTTCATATCATTTTCTTAGTTTCTTGGATGTGCAATTTAAATAAAAATGTTTTAAATGTTAATTCCTTTCATTTAGTTGTATAGTCATTCATTTTTTGATAAAAATTATTGTTCAATTTATTATTTTTAACTAGTGTGTGTATGTAATTTTTTGTTATTTTCAGGACAAGGATTCAAACGGACTCAGTATGTTGTATGATTTCATTAATTCATACTAATGTTTTCATTAATTAATTATAACTGAAATGTATGTGGAAAACATTACTTGTTTCATACTGTCAGTCGGGGTTTTAATCTACTAACATTTGTTGAGTAATCTATTTAATGTAATTCTTGATGTGTAATCATTTAACAAGGGTGTTGGTTACTGATTAATATTTGTTTAATTATGTTGTTGAATACCATGTTTGTATTGTTCCATGTTAGTATTTATAAAAAGTACATTTTGCAGGTATCACCTGTAACAGATACCTGAAATTATCTAGGCATTCTGCAGACTAAGTTTATAATGGAGATATAGTGTGTAGTAGATCCATGTTATACAATGTAGTTTTTGGTATTACTAAGATTTTTTCTGGGATAGAAATTTATATTTACACCCCTCGAATATAAAAATATAGTAAGCTTATGGTTTAGCTGTACATTTTATTGTTCAGTAACTACCAAACCATTAGTTCTTTCTGTTTTTGTTTTTGCTTGAAGTAGCAAACATCACTTTTATGTATATATATGTGCACACACACACACACATATATATATACACACACACACACACACACACACACACACAGACAGAGGCGCATGTGTGTCCACAAACACATATTTTCTTGTTTTTAAACTGAATAAAATTTTAATAAAGTATTAAATTAAAAAAATATATATTAATCGTTTTTGTGAGCTAAAAATTATTGTTAATATTTGATGATTTCATGTTATCTTTGAAAGTAAAAATAGCTGAACCAATTTGCGCAGCTCTTTTTAGGAATATCATATTTACATAGTATATTTTATAATTAACCAGGAAAAACATTAAGAATGTTTTCCAAATTATTCTAAGTGAGAGTGGAACAGATCACATTTTCATGTTCCCTAACAATGTTAAATAGTTTTTTCTAGATAAATATTCGAGGTAATTGTTACAGAATATTTCCAGCAAGAATTTATCTATAATTTTTGTCATATATCTTTTTAAATTTTGTGACTTTATGTTTTTTTTTTTTTTTTTTTTTTTTTGGATACATGTAATCCACAAAAAGCTTGTACTATTTCATTATACATGTTTTGAAAATCAGTTTTTATTTTTTATTTTAAAAATATTGTAATTATTGTTTTATTAAAGGCCTAAAATTTTAATGTATCCATGTATTGTCAAAATTTGTTGTGCACTAATAGTTTTTTAAAGTTGTAATTGTGTATTTTAGTTACTAATAATATTTGCTTTTGCTATTATGATGTATTTTTAATATTATTTTAATTATTAAACGAAAGGTTAAATGTGTTAATTTTTAATAAAATAATAAATAAAAAAATCAAAGAAAGTAGAAAATAAAATAATTCAATCATAAAAAAAAGACATTAAGACACCGAGCAAGAAACTATTTTCAATTAACAAATATTTTAATTTTGTGTAGCTGGAATATGATAATTCTGGTTAGAAGTGTAGAATTTTGACAATAATTTTTAAATTTACTAACAGGTAGATTTTTTTTTTAATATTAGCATATTTAATTAATGTGAGTATGTGTTTTTAATGTTATAAGAATGCTTAACATCAAAATATAATTGTTTTAACATGGTTTTCTTGTAGTATCTTCTTGCATCTAACTAACACTAGTTTTATATATTTAAAGTGTTAACCTTATACAAGGAGTAATAGTAAATATTGAGCACATTTTTAGGGATGTGTTATTGCCTTTAATTGAACATTTTGAAGTACAGATTATTTGTAATATTTTACTACCTTAATTAATTTTTAACTGAATATCTAGGTGGTGTTCAAATTTTGCAGCATGTATTATACAGCAGTTCAGCAGTTATTCTTCCAATGATATTACTGATTTGTTTTTTAAATTCATCAGTGTTATGAACCTTCATTGTATACACTTGTTATTGACTCACCCTCTCCCAAAGAAAGAGATTTTGGGACGTAATGTCAGAACGTAAGATGGTTAGGGAATTGGTCTTCTGGGCTAAATCCAATATTCAGGAAATTTTTCTTAATAGGTATTTGCGAACAATAATTAAACCCTTGTATGGAGATGTGTTATCTTGCTGAAAGTAAATATGCAGCTGTTGATATTAAGTTTGTAATATTGTATACTCCTTTTAACATGTTTGAGGTATGTAGCAGTAGTTATTCTAATTTCAGCAAAGAAGAACAGTTCAATGTTCTTCATCTACCTTTCATGCACAGCACACATTAACTTCTGAACTGATTAATTTTTTCTCTAAAACTTTATAACTTTTATTTTGACTTTTGGATAATTAGTATAACTAGAAATGTGGTAAGTTGTTCATCAGAGAAAATATTATTTCTAAGAAAGAGTTGTCTTCATAGATTTAGTTGAGGATGTGATAGAACATTCAATTTTTTTTTTTACAGCTCTTACGTGAACTTCGCAGCACTGCTTTTCATTTAAAACTACTACTAAATATTTAAAATTTATCACCAATTTTGTAGATACAAATTTACATTTTTCTTGCTTACAGTTAATTTTATGGTATTATTGGATTTGGAGACTCATACCATGTAGAGTGAAAATACACTTGCTTAGTTTTCTCAACAGTCACTTGAACTTGTTACTTTTATACCAAATTTTTAGAGTACATTGATTTTTGGTTATGTGTTGTAATATAATTTTGAACTCTTTGATGGAAAAAATAAAATTATCTTACATAAGAAATGAATTTTTGTCTGTGAAATTTTCACTCCAATAAGTATTAAATGAAAATTAAAAAAAAAAAAGTTGTGTTGGTCTGACCGCTTGAGTGCCTCTATTTTTTATAGATAGCAGAATTTAACTTTAATTTTATCAAAGATGTCTGAACAACTATTTAAAATTTTTGTTGATCAAATGTAGATAGGTTTCTCCTTTCTCCTGCACGATGCCATTTTGGTACAGATTTTGCTATCTCATTATTACCTTTGTTTGGTCAAGAATGGTACAAAATTGTACAGCTGTTTTATCATCTGATATAAAAGAGAGTTTTTTGTGTTAATCTGTTCTTTTTATTTATTGATGAAATGTGCTCAATAATTTATAACTGTTTGGTACTACCTCCTAGAATATAAAGTACCTCATAAATAATGATGAATTTTTTGAGGTAAAACAAATGATTGCTTTTTTGTTGTTGTAACTAATTTATTTATTGGAATATTGATTTAAATTTTCTTAATTGTAATGAAATTTTAACCACTCTGTAACTAATGGGTAATGAGATGTTTGTTGATAATTAGCTACTGCACTCAGCGTTTGCTGATTCTGTCATGCTACTTCAGAATTGAGGTTGGAGTCCAAATAAAATAATGCTTTTTTATAACATTTACTTGTTGCATGGTTACTTTTTCTGTTTGGTTGCCAATTTTATTTTGTTGCTTGATTAAACTGCAGCTAATTTTTTTTGGACCTTTTTAAATTTATTTTTTACTCTGAAGAAATCTTCCAAAGATGCACTTTTGTTTAAAAATTAGTAAAATTACAGTACAATCTCTATTTTATACGATATGTATTTGTATTATTTCATGTAAATGTAGTGAAATTATAGTATGTACTATACTGTTTTTATAAACAAGAGTTCACAGTATACAGTATACTTTTAACAGTTAACAGTATAAAGTATACTATTTTATACTTTTTTTTGGACTTATTTAAATGTATTTTTTACTCTGAAGAAATCTTCCAAAGATGCACTCTTGTTTAGAAATTGATAAAATTACAGTACAATCTCTGTATTTTATATGTTATGTATTTGTGGGAAATTATAGTCTATATTTTATTATTATATGCTAAAAATAATTATAATAAAAATATGGATTTAAAATTCTTTTAATAGACAGTGGTAATAGTGATGGTAATTTACTATGATCAAGATTTTTTTGACTTGAACTCCATTGTTTGTTGCCTGGTTATAAAGTTCTGGAACTGTACATGATATTCTAAAACTGTACATGACATTCATTTAACTCATTAAATGAAACTCGTCAATGAAAAATAAGACTGATAACCACTAAAGCCATCCAAAACAACATAACAATTTTTTTTTTCAAATTGATTTTTTGTTTGTTATTCCTATTTTATGAACTATAAAAAATAACTTTTGAAATAATTATTAGTTTCTAAAAGTAAATTACTTAATTTAAAATTATCAGTATTTTACCTTTTAGATTTTATTCTGAATGTTGTTCTGTGAATTGAAATGTTGAAAATTCTTTTCCACTTAATCTTTTCTGTTTAGTATTTGTGGTCTTCATGCTTTCAATAACATTTTATACAACAGCAAAATCACTACAATTTGAAGAATGAAATTAATTTTTTTGCTTTCTTTGTTATTTGTTGTGGGATAGAATAGATCAATACTGTTAGTATAAAATGTTCATTACTGCTTATCTTTAAAATGAGGAGTTGGTGGGGAGTTTATTATTCTATACTAGATAGTTTTATCTCATCCTCTGTTGATGAGATAAATACTTACATAATCTATATACCTACATTCCCTTCAGTATTGCTTATTTGACGTACATTTTTTTAACTGACAATTTGTCTAGCAGATTCAACTTAACCTGATGAAAAATAAACATTATTAATCTTAAGAAGCAAATATAAAAATTTCATTTTAAACAATTTTTTGAATCTTAGTTGCAGTTATAATTCCCAAGAACAGCAGCTAGTTTTTACTATTTTTACAGCATCTGATAGATTTCTATCTACAATTTCAACAGATAAATATATAGAGATGAAACTTAAAAGATAGTCTGAGAATGTATGCTAGGTATAACAGTTCTTTAGAAGATTTTTTTCTGGTTTAATTCAAAAGAGCATTTAAAAAATTAGGAATAATTTTTTTATAGTAAAACTGACCTAAATAAATTATTATGTATGTTAATATTATCTATGTAAATTATTATGTATTTATAAGCATTCATCTTATTGGTAAAAGATTATTAGACTACATACACTTTTAAGAAAAAGGAAATTAAAACAAAATATGTGTGTTTGATTCTCATAAAATTTACTTAAAAAATGACAGCTGTTTTGGTACACAGACTTTCTTCTGATGTTAAGAATAGAATACAATATCCATGGATTATGTACAATTTTGTATGTAACCTAACATTAACTTTTGTTTAAAAGCAAAATTTCTTGCTTGTTAAACATGAAAAAACCATCAAATTTTCACTACATGAAAAAATGTTATTGAAATCAGGTTTTATTTTATAATTAATTAGTGTAAAAATATATTATAGTTGAGATGATGGTTGCTCCTGTATTTTATGTCAGTTCAAAACTGCAGAACTTGTGAGTAAATACTTGGAGATTGTATTAAAGAAAAATACACTCTGATATTTGAATACATTCGTTGGCTTAAGTTATTGTAAGATAAATTAATTAGTTTCAAAAACAAATTAATAGCACTACAGTAACAAAAAAATAAAACTATTGTAAAAATTGTCATTCCATCTAGGAACGACTAAGACATTCTTCTATGTTTATTCTTTGAAAATATTTTTTATCTAAATTTTTCTCTGATTTCTTATACAATTTTAGAAAAATATTTTCCAATACTCTTGGGTTTTTATTTTTCAATTTTGGAAATTTTCATTAGCATTAATTTAAAATATAAATTGCATTCCATCTCTGATTTTTATCATACCACACTGACTGCAAGTAGTACATAACTAGACCATTTGATGTGATTGTTTGTTTCAAGTAAATAAGTGACTTTATTGAAGCAGTTTGTCATTTTAAATAATTGCTTCTTAAAATTATTTTTTTTAATTTTTTTTTATCCGAGTACAATTAATAATTATTTATAGTCTTGTGGCAGAATGAACTAATAACAAAAAGTAAAACTTTTTTTATCTAAGGTTTTTTTCTCTTAGCTACAAGAAAATTGAATAGAAAAATCTAGGTATTATGAATCATGCTAAAAACCAAATAGTAATGTTATTTTTATACTAAACCCCATATGCAATGCTACATACTACTACAATTATCCAATGCAGAGTATACAATGATGTAGTATATAATGTTGTAAACTGTTATGTATTATGAACACTAATTAATAATCCCCTTATTAATATTTTTATGTGTAATAACAGCAAAAGGTTCATTTTGAAAGAAGTTTTTCCCTTAGTTCACTTTGCCCTTATCAGAATAAACATCATTCCTTTTATATGTTTTTACTGATGTACATATCCCTGTTAAGTTTAAATAATGGATGTAATGTTTTCATAATAGAAAAGGATATATTAATTTGTTGTTTTTTTGTCTTTGTTCCAAGAAACAACAGACACCATTTAGTTCTAGTTCTGTAATGAAGATGTTCACTATATGAGATCTGTTTAGAAAATAAACTTTATTGTTTTTATCTTTATTATTAATTTTACAGATTATTGCCCCTTGTCCCCTTCAAAGTACTCTCCCCCTCTATTGACACACTTTTCCCAGTGGTTTCCACTTTGTGAAGCAATCCTGGATAGCTTCATTTGAAATGGCATTTAAGTTCTGTAACAACTTTTCTTTAATATCATCAATAGATATCATTAATAGTTAAATATATCAACAGCGTCCTATCATCACTGATTTTTATTTCAGAAATAAGAAAAAATTGCAAGTAGCCAGGTCTGGAGAGTAGGGAGGCTGAGGGAGGATAGTCATCTGATTTTTGGCACAAAACTTGATGAATTTATAAAGCTGAGTCTGCAAACACATTGCTGTAGAGGAGGAACTGTGAATTGTCTAACCACACCTCCAGTCTCTTTTCGCAGATTTTTTCATATAACCATTGTAAAATGCCTTTATACTACAAATGGTTCACTTGTTTCACCTTTAGGCAAGAATTCAAACTGCACATTCCCTTAAAATTGAAAAAAAAAAACAGAGAGCATCTCTGTGATATTAGATTGAGACTGACACACTTTCTTGAGGTGTGGAGATCCATTGTAGTGATTGAACTTTAGTCCTGATGTCGTAGCCATAAACTCAGCTTTCTATCTGCTGTTCTGATACTTTAATGAATGTTTTATCATCATCGGCTTGTTCAAGAAGTTACCAACAAACATCCTCTCGATGTTCTTTCTGCTGTTTGGTCACCAAATGAGGAACAAACTTTGCTGCAACTCGATCCATTAATTTTTCAGTCAGAATGTCATGGCATGATTCAGTCAATATGCTATTTCTTTTGCAAATTCTCTGAAAGTCAGTCTATGATCTGCATGCACCAGATTGTTGATTTTTTAAATGAGAATGTCATCAGTTGAAGTGGAAGACCTTCCTGGTAGAGGGTCATCTTCAATTGACTGACGACCACTTTAAATCCTGAAAACCATTTGTAACATTGTGTATGATGCAGAACATCATCTCCATAAACTTATTTCAAAAGTTTAAATGTTTTGTAAACATTTTTCCAAGTTTTGATGCAAATTTCACCTTGTTGCTCCTGAAAATTGTACATTAAAAAAATCGCTATTAACACTTAAACTCGTTGCACTCAAAAATAATAACATGAAAACTAAACAAGATACATGCAATCCAAGAACATGTGGTTACAGAATCCAAGGTTACATGAGGTTATGCAGAACACAATGCTGCCAACTGCATGTCAATAAATATCTTCATGGCGAATAATTAAAACTAGTAGTTTATTTTTTTAACAGACCACCTTGTACAGCCAGTATTTGTGGTGAACAATGTAAATGTATCATCACTTGTGCATTAGTTACAACTTTACATTATTATAAATCCACTTTTTTATTTCCTTCTTCAGTTTTATCTCAGTTATTTTTAAATTGTTACCTATTTAATGTTTATTATCACAAATTCATTATTCAGTATATATTATAAGATCTAGCTGGTTGTAAAAGGGGTGATGACAGAAACTATAATTGTTAAATTTTCTTTCTTGATTTATGTGTCCTCTGGATAGAGAATAGTCAACAGCAAACATCTCAGGTTTATGGGTCTTCCTTTAAACCTCTTTTGGTTAGAAGAAAATGTTGATTTTGGTTGTACATATATTTAATTTAAATAAATTGTTTTCCTGAAGAATCTCATGTTTTATTTTTAGCCGTTTTATAAGATTAATTTTAAACACTACTATAAACCCATTAAAAAATTAATAGTGAACATTTATCTAAAATTTACTCAAATTCTCTGTTTTATAATCTGAAAAATAAGCAATTTTTAATTTGCTTTTGACAGATTGAATCATGATTATTTCAATTTTTACAGTTAGTATCATTGCTTCTAACCAGCAGTTGATAATAACTGTATGTGCTCTAACCAGAATAGCCAAGAAGGTAATTTTGTACATGTTTCATTTTGGTATACACCAAATATAATTTTATACATATATATGTTGTTTTACAGAATATAATGATTATAAATTACCTGATTCAGATTTTTCTGAAATAGTATTTATAATACTCAGTTGATAATCATTTGATAAACTTACAATCGCTTAGCTCATTGTCATTCCTTTCACTTGAACAATCATGATTGTTTTGTCTTAAATAGGGTGGCTATTCAGCAATTGATAAACTTAGTGTAGCTATAAATAGTGTAGACTGATTTATTTTTGCTGTATTTCTTTATTTACTATAGAATAACATAAATCGCCAAATTTAGAAGTAAATAATATTCAAAATCAGAGATTGTTTGTGCTTTTTAATGCATGGCCATTCAGCAATTGATAAATTTAGTGTAGCTGTAATATCTATTATCAAGTATGTACAGTACTTGTATGTAACATATATCACGAATTCACGAGTTATCTATTAAAACTAACAACCTTATTGTAAGTGACACTTTGAAAGTGTATTAGTTTCTTTGAGGAAAACATTATTTGTAATAGTTTTTGTACTAATAATATCATTATTAAAATCTAATTTTAGTAATGGAAAAATCAGAATAATTTCACAGTAATCTCTTTTCAATTTGGAAAATATATTTTTTATTATTACATTATTTTATGTTAAATTTGTCTAATGTTTATAACTTATTCTTAGGCTTATGGATTCACCAGTTCAGCCTTATACTTTTTTTTTTTTTTTTGATTTTATGAAATTAAAAAAGCCAATCAATTTATTAAATTTTCTCCTACAAAAAGGAAGAAAAATTGTAGTTTGTATAAATTAGTGTATATATTATTTATAGGTAGATTTTTATTTAAAAGTTGTAGCATTTTTGTAATGATTTTGTTTTGAAATAGAATTTCTAAAGAGCATACAATTTTTAAGAAGCTACTATATTGTTGTTTTGATTTGCGTTTACTATGAATAAGTAAGTATACAGTTTCCATTAGTATTTAATATAATCAAAATCTGTAATTTCACTTGTAGAATTTTACATATCAGAAGATCTTTTGCTCACTTGGGTATGATGTGAGAAATTTTAACATCTAGGAAAAAGAGCTTACTTTCTTAGTTGCCAGATTCAAGTGATATTTGACTGATGTTCAGCCATATTATAATGTATTGAAAATAAAAAATTGAAAGTTAACTGAATTACAACTAAAAACAAATTTAGTTTTACTCTGAAATACTTGAATCATGTAATTATTGTTTTTTCACTTTTATAACTTATATATCTTCTAGGTTTGAAACGTTGATGTTGATGATTGAAAACAAAGTATGTCTTTCTTTTATATTATTTTCTATTTAAGATGTCTAAAATCAAAATCTCAGCAAAAAAAAAAAGATAATATTTTAAGCCTCAGTTACTAACTCATCTCAGTCTCACCATTCAAAAGGGAAATAAGATGAAAAAGGGTTAAGGTCTGTCATACCTAATTATCTATTTCAATAAACAAAATGATTTAACTCATTTAAAGAATTATAAGGGTAGTCTCTTTCTAAACGGCACTTTAGTCATTAGGCAGTGCAGGATGGTAAACAACAGTCTTTGAATAAGTCCTAATGATCATCTGTGGCTAGATTGTACAAAGAATATGCACACTGCATAAGGATTTAACCTCATACGTAGCATCAGTCTCATGTAAAAGACTTACACAATCCAAACTAGTAAGAAAGGAAACAATGATAAAAAAGGCCAGTTAATGAAAAGGGACATTGGCTATTCAAGGAGGAACTATGAAACAAAAAAAATAATGTAGTACCCAAAGGATTAAAATTTTAGTTTCCTACAAAGTTACTTCAGAATCTTGAGATGCTAACTGGTCAGAGATTTGCAGAAATATCTTTCCCATTCCCAGAATATGCTTGACAGTAAGTTGCAATATTTAAAAATAATTTTTAAATTTTGATAACTTACTTTATCCTATTGTTAATTCATATAAATCTGTAAAATAAATATTGAAAAAATATTTAAATATAAGAATGACATTACATTAAAATGTTCTGATGTATTGTATTTATATTTGTGGAACAAATATCACATCCCTTTCCTATTTTTTGTTTGTCTGTTTATGGTAGATGTTGTAACTTTGATATATACTAATAGAAACTATGTGAACATAGCATATCTTTTAACATTGCGTAAGAAGTGATTAAATTTTTTTTTTATTGTGTGTTCAATTAGTGAAGTTGTCTACTTTTTAATATTAACAAGAAGAATTGTTGGATTTTGTACATTAGGTAAAATAACTTATAAATTTCTATGGGATTATTTTAGTAACTTTTTAAATCTTAAATTCTGGATAATTCCTAATACTGTAAGGTAAATGTAGTAGTATATACACTTATATTAAATTTAGTAATTTAGCTTATATGAAACTACTATATAAATTTAAAGTTCATCCTCTGAAGAAAATTTTTTTTTTTTTTTAATTAAATTTATTGTAACTCAATTGATTTATTTGAAATTATTTTGTTTTTTTTTTTTTGTTATTATGTTTTAGATAATTGTTGTTATTTTGTTTATCAACTAATAAATTAATAAGTATTGCTGTTGTCTTTTATAAATATTTTAATACTGTACAGTTTTACAGTATTATTCCATTCCGTTCAACTTTTTCAGGAAGCTTGTACCTGCTGCTTAATTTTGTTTTTTTTAACTTAGTTGTTAGTAATGATTATTGTTAATAATGCTAGCTAATGGATTTTTTTTTAATTTAAAATTTGGACTATAATATTTTTTTAAAGCAAATCTAGTCTTTACTGGTCATCATTATAAATTAGATTATATAGGTTATATGTAGAGTTAAATTTTATCGATTTTTAAATTTTATTTTAAAAGAAAAGAGAAAACAATAGACTAATTATACTATAATATTTTATTTTTAACACTGTAAATTATGTACATTAAATGTGCTGTGTTCATTTTAGTTAATTAAATATTGGTAGTAATAGTATAATTTGAAGGGATAATAAATTATATTTACTGGAATTTATGCATAATGGTTTTTATTTATTATGGCAATACCATATATTTAGTTTTTTCTTTTTTTTTTAAATTGTGTCATATATGTATAATATTTGAAATAACCATAAAGTAAATCAAAATTTTATTACTGTTGTTAAATTTTCACTAGTTAATGTAAAAATTATATATTAGCAAAATTAACAATAATTTAGGAAATCATTTTCTGTTGACATTTTCAAGCTATATTTTAAAAAAAGCAAATTTTTTTTGTTGAATTTGTTCTTGATATTAAAAAAAAAAAAACTATAAAATATATATATATATTATAACTATATAACAGTAGCCTCCATGGTGCAGTGGTAGTGTCTCAGCCTTTCATCCGAAATTTCCCAGGTTTGAATCCCGGTCAGGCATGACATTTTTCACACTCGCTACAATTCATTCATCTCATCCCTCTGAAGATATACTTAATTG
>JAAAKQ030154262.1:43410-53840 GCA_010016005.3 Zanna intricata | reverse complement strand
AAAAAATGATTAAAATATATTGATTGAAATTGATATGATTGAAATGATTGATTGAAATAGAATAATTATAGAAAAAATTGAGTATTTCTTACTTACTATGTAAAAAGTGAATTAGGCCTAACAAGAAAAGTCAACACAACATAAAAAATCATTAAATACTAAAAAAATGTTAATAAACTTTTTTTCGTCGTTTGAAAGAGATATCTTTCTCTACTACAATAAAGTATTAGTTGATAAAAAATTTCTTGGCATTAACATTGTCGATAATTAAAAATAAGATCATTTAAACAACAATTAAAAGCAATTAAATTTTTTCTTCTTTTAATTACAACAATCAACATTATGATCTCAATTGTGGAACATTCCGGGTTTGACCTCCTACTAAGTTGACTAACTATTTATGTTTATTAATCCTTTTAATGAGATTCTTATTATTAAACCGCTGATATTGTTTAATATTTGACTTTTCACAGTAGAACCTCTATCTGAGTAAAATAAATTGAATTAAAGTATTTGACGAGCTGAGAACTACAAATTGGCAAATGGTAAACGTCAATATTGTTTACTGGGTAGTTATTTACAGAAATATCGACTAAATATTATTTAATTCAAAAAGTCATTCAAATGTCAGCAAAAGTAGTTTAGATAGTTTTTAAAAGTACTTAATAAATCATAAAATAAATTTGATTACATATTAAAATAATAATAGTAATTAAATTTCTGTGATTTTTTCAAATATTTTTGGCACTAATCAAAAAAGCAAAATTAAAATACAACATATAAACTAATTTTTTTTTTTAAATATTGTTTTATTTTACATAATTAAACAATTCTGCATTTTCATGAATTTTTTTTTATTAAGTTCTGTGGATGTCTCTGAATATGTTTGTATGTATTTATAGAAAAACATATTAATGTGGAAAATAATGTTAACATTTTTATACCTTTTATTAGTCTAGAGAATACCGCTATCAGAAATCATGTGATTTTTTTTTTTTTTTTTTATTTCCTTTTACTTCATAATTATATGAAGTATCCGTTCATTGACTGGGAAAATATTGTATTCTTTAAACTCCATTTTTATATGTCTTTGCTCTTTTGACCTCATGAAAACTTTTTTACACAAAATTCAATATATAATTTTTAATATAGAATGAAAATATGAAACTCATTATTATTCAGATTTATTCTGCTTAGCTAAAGAAAAATTTTTAAAAAAATATTTTTTATATTATTTATTTTAAAATTTTTTTCCGAATTACAATTTTTATTCAATGTATTAGAAACATCCATAGAATTTAATAATATCTGTATCTCATTTTCATCTTTTTGTGGACGGTTAAAAGGAGAGCTTCAATATTTTTTCGAAATATTATTCAGCTATTTGTAAAACCTTAAAGCATCATATTTTTCAATTATTTAAATGGCAAACCTGAAATCCTCTTATGATTTTTAAGGGAAAGTGGTTTTAAGGATACAAAATCTAGAGCAAATATGTTTTAAATATTTTAATGTTGCATCTCAATTAATACCCGATGTATTGGTTTTTGAAAAATTGTTTTTTTCACCCTTAAATGTTATTTTTCTCAGATAAAATCCCTTGTATTTAAATATAGTGGATTCAAAATTTTTCCTTGGTTTTTGACAACTAAAATAGTACGGATGTAGATTTTAGGCAGAAATCCACTTTTACCAGTTCTTTCGATTTTTTCTTTATTATCTCATTAAATTAACTACTTAGCAGTTATTAAAAAACCAGTTTTTTTTCTACTGTTCCTCAATTTTTAGAAAAAATTATGGGAAATTCTAGTTTGTTGTCTATTTTTAAAATAGGAGGATTTCTTATAAGAGATATATTGAGTAAAAGGGAGATACTTCACACTTATTTTTGTAAATAAATACGTTTTGTATTTTTATCTACAGGTGTATCAACATCTGTAGTTAGCTGTTTATGATGACAGCCAACTTTCTTTTGCTGTAAACTGAATACCAATAACTGGAATAGTGACAGATATATCAATAAATACTTCAGACAAAAGGCGTTTGAAGTTTTCTTGATTGACATTTTATTAAAAATAAGTTTTTTTGTTAGTAGTTTTTACTAAAATACCATTCAAGAAAGAAAATATCGAGAAATCGTTTTGGAAAATCCGAAAAAATTACATATAGCCGAAGTTTGAATTAGAGCCAAAATAAAATCAATTTGCAAGTTTTATTACAAAACAGAAAAGCCATTTAAAAAGATTTATTATGCTGATACAAATATTTTTATGTATTAAAGTATATATTTTTTTTTTTTTTTTATTGAAGATTATAAAATGTTTAATTTGTTTTATTTTAGTCGGGTTAAATAGTTAAAAAAAACAGAAGCTATTAGATTAAATTTAATAAATTTTAATTTTTTAAAAATCTTTCATCATTATAAATGCTGTTTAAGTTTAACCGATAGCATTATTTAAGAGAAAAAATAGTGCAAAAAGGACAGGAAAAAAAGTAAAAATTGTAGACTATCTAAAAATAAATTTGAGTTATCAGGATCATTAAAGTTTAAATGGGAGTTAAGAATGGAGAGGAACATCGTACAAGGGACCTGTCTCAGGACAGATAGCCATATAATAATGCTCTCTTGAAACAGCTTCTCATTTTGTTATATTATAAGCTTTAATTATTTTAAAATTATTTATAGTTTGAATAAGGTTTTTTTTTTATATTTTAACTTATTGTAAATCAGCTGTTAAATTTGAAATTATTGGAAACTAATGAGAAAATTTGGATAAAAGAAAATTCTATAAGATTTTTATGTACTGTTTTATTGAATTTTTGTCATTATACTGTTTTCTTTTATAGTTATTAAGAGATTTATTGTCTTAAATTTTCTCGATAATTTCTGCAATAAAATTTTCAAGGTTTAATAAAAATAAAAAGGTTTAATAACATTATTTTTATTTATTTATGTTTTTTTAGATCTTTCTACCACCTTACTTTCTTCTTAATTTTTAATAGGATTTTTGTATTCATTATATTCTTTCTTTTTTCTTTATATTATTGATATTTATTTATTTCTTGTCTCTGCTTTCGATTGTATTACACTCATTTTTATAAACGTATCGTTTAAAATTTTAATTGCAGATTTTTTTTTTAGAATTAAACTTGATTCGTATTATAATAAGAATTAAAACAATGGTTTTCAAATCAGTTAAATATCTTTTTATTATTCAAATGAACTGGGTTGCGTTATGATTAGTATTGTCCTCTCCTCTTAGCTCGCTAAATCAACCTATGTTTTTAGCAATAATGGAACGTTCCGCAAAGATTAACAGTAAGCGTTCTACTTTAATTAAAATTATGAAAAGTTAAAATAACCGCTGCTTAATAAGGCTTAATACATTGTTAACATATTTTTAAAACAATATTTTTACTTTACATCTGAGAAAGTTAATATTTTGAGGTGTATTTACGTAGCAACTTGCGATCAATAAATGCTTCCTCTCCTCTTAGAGTCCACTCTTCTGTTCTGTTAAAGCCCAGTTCCACTTTAAATTCAGTTTTGCACTCTGTATTTACACAACATAAGTAGCTTTTTTCCGTACCAGCAGATAAAACCACAGACATCCAATTGCTCGGATGAATAACTGTGTTGATTTTATTGGAACGTGACTAAAATTTTAAATAGTACTTCCGGAACGTCCTGCTTGTGTCTGCATTACTTTTACGTTAATAATTTTATTTACTGGTTTATTAATAATAATGGTTGGTTTTAATATCATCTACGTGAAAATTAATAAGTTCAAGCAATAATTAATAAAAATAATTTAAAAAATTAAAAAAAAAAAACCTTGTTACCTCGCATATTATATTTTCATCAGGTCTGCTCAGACTTATTCTCTAATACTGAGATTCACAAAAAAAAAAAAAAACATTTTAATTATATTCCCATAATTTTTAGCCTTAAAAGAAAATATTCTAGTAGACATTGATATAAGTATAGTTTTTCCTTGAAATATAGGATGATATATTTCAAGAAAAAAATAATTATCGGATTTTATAATTAGATGTTTGAAAAATAAAACTAAGTTAGGTAATGAAATAAACTGAAATTAGTTTATTAAGAGTTACAAGAATAATAATTAAATTCTATTAGATGCTAAAGAGATAAAATCAAGTAAACGACTAAAATCGATGATATATTTATTAAAATAAAAATACATTCATACACTATTAAATAATACATTAAAATATTAATACAATGAGGAAATTTTATTTATGTTCAGTATTATAATCTAAAAATTGTAAGTGACCTGGCATAAGTCGGAAAAATATTATAGTCTTCCCAAAATAATTATAATTTTTCTATGCTGATGTTAATTACCGGCTAGATAAAAATAAAATTAAGTTATTTTTCACTAGCCATCTTTATTAAGCAAAAAACCAAACAAAAACACTTATGCTCATTTTATCTCAGGGATTGCTCTACTGTAAACATTATTCTCAGACAAAATATCTCTGACTAGTGTCATTACCTCAAATTGGTTGCTCCCAAACAATGAAGAGCAAAAATTACCGTACCGCTCTCTGTAAGAAACAATACTTTTTGTGGAATCGTTGTCTCTACTAAGGGTTAGTAAATTTTAATAATAAAAGGTTTGTTCGTATAATTTATTTATGATAGTTAAATTTATAACAATTTTGAAGTTGGTTTAAATACCTTTTTGCCCGATGATAACCCACGGCTAATGAACTAATAAATTCAACGCATTTGAAATAAGTAATATTAATAATAAAAATAATAACAGACTTTATTGAAATAATATTTACAAACTTAAAATAATTGACAAAAGACAATACGCCTTGGTCTATGATCGTTAGAGGGATTGTAGAATTGAAAAAAAATCTTATATTTAAAAATTAATTCCTGAATCAAACAAAATTTACACTTCCATGTCTTTTTACAGTATTTACTTAATACTGCCCCACCATTTCCATTAAGATGCCGCTTCAGATTCTCCATTTCCAAAATTTCCTTGTTAAAAAGCTGTATCCTTATCTCCAGTAGATTAGGCAAAAATGCCAGAAAATGCGCAATGTTCTCCTCCCTTTACATATTATACCTAGAACAAAGCCAAGAGTTAGTCTAAAATGAGTGCCTGTTCAGATAAATCAGTTCGGCTCTTACTTTAAAAAAACCATTTTAATAAATTTAAATTTTCATTATGGTATACATAATTAACCGCCAAGTCTAGTTCTTTGTAAATTAGATGACTGCGACTGTTGTTCAAAACACTTATGTAATCTGACTTCATTTTATTCTTAATCATTTCTACAATAGAATTCACTTTAAATTCTGGTAGATATAATTGAGTGCCCACCGGGCTGGTCTAGTGGTTAACGCGACATCGCAAATCAGCTGATTTCGAGATCGAGAGTTCTAAGGTTCAAATACTAGTAAAGGTAGTTATTTTCATACGGATCTGAATACTAGATCGTGGATACCGGTATTCTTTGGTGGTTGGGTTTCAATTAACCACACTTCTGGTGCGTTATACTTTCAACCAAGCTCTTTCCATTCATGTTAAAAATATATTCTTTTTTCTGTAATATTCCTTACTAAAATATTTGAATACCTTGATTCTGGAAACTTTAAACAACGCTGTACGTGGAGTCTAATTGTATGAAAAAAGATTTAGTCCAGTCCGGTTTCTCGATGCAAACTATAAGCTGGAGTATTTTGAGGTAAACAAAACACTGTCTTAATAAAAAAAATTCTCCGCAAAATCTCAACCTTATTGATTAGAATTATTGAATTCAGAAAGAGATAAAATTTTCTGTTTTTTTTTTTTTCAGTTTTATCTTTTTTCTGTTTTATCTTTTTTCTCTCCACTGAGCAATTTAAATTAATTCATTTAAGAGAATTCATAAAATGTTGTGATTTCCATTTAAAAGAAAAAAATGGGATGAACTCATTTTCTATTAAATACGTTTGACCGTAAAACATATAAATAATGTATTGCTAAAAAAAATTCAGACATTTACTGGTTCAGAAAAAGAATACTTCAAATATTTCGTAGAATTATTGCAAAATTTAAGTTATGGAACAAGCAGTAGAAACTTCTAGTTAATGCACAACGCATTATTTATGCGACAATTACATTTATGCGACATTTACAATAATAATGTGCATTATTCATTAAGAGAAATCTATTTTATTACAATATTAAAAATTATATATATTTTTTTTTATTAAAAAAATTCATTAAATTTTTTTATTTAAATTATTCTTATATCATTTCTTTTTTAATGGAAAGAAAATCATCCGGACATAATGTTTCGGAGAGGAAGATAACAGCCACCACTAACCGATCTGTTCGCTGTTCTTTAACTACAATAGCTAATTAGTAACAAAATGCTGATTAATAGTCTAGTGATAAAATGACTAATAAGATGCTGTAAGTACCTCGAGTTCCTTTAAAGGGCAGTGAAGAAAAACATGAATGTATCTTTAAAAACAACATTTTCATTATCTCATTATAATAATTGTATATTATTATTATCTCATAATGCAATAACATTTGTGTACATAAATTCTTTGCAACACTCCTGTTGCGAAAATAATCTGTGAACTCGGTATACATAAGTCAATATAATGTACGTCTTCAACTACAAAAGTAAGATAATTTTTGTCCATTTAGAATTTAAAAAATATCCTGCCTTAAATTCTATTTTTATTTATTAATATATTATATAAATAATAGAAACCATATCAGATTTATTGATATAAATTAATACTTTGTCTATTTGATCAAATCTTAGTCCCTTTTTCTCTTGTTTTAATTTTATGTTAAGCATTTATAAACGTTATAGGTGGGGTCCCAGCATTATTGATCTTACCTCGTTTTCTACCTCGATCCACGCTTACATCCGAATAAATTACGGATCTCAAGCCTATATACGCTAATGATATTATTTAACTTGAAACTGGAATTGAGTTATAAGAAGTAATAAATCATAAGATTCATTGTTGAGAAAGGAATTTAGTTTTAAAGTTAACAAATGTTCAGTATACTGAAATATGAAAGAAAGAATGATAACGAGGAGGAATTTTGCACTTTAGAACAATAAAATATCTTGTTAAGAAAGTCAAAGAAATAGAAAATAGAGGCTTTTAGAATGTGTTGCTCAGAAGAATATTTAATATCAGATTGATTGATAAAGTAGGAAATAATAAGGAGTTAAGTTGAAATTTGAGAAAAACAAAAATTTGTACTGAAAGAATCTTGAAAAAAAAAATCAAGTGAACGAAGATTTTGGTAAATTTACAATTAAGATATACTCTCAGTAGAAAGGAACAGAGCAGTATCAGACAAATCAAATCAATTTGAAAATTTAAAAAAAACCCTAAGTTAAGTACAGCTTTATTTTACTTTTAATACAACTTTATCCCTCTACTATGATGAAGTATTACACATTCATAGCAAAACTGGGTACATTAATTTATTGTATTATACGAGGCATATTCATAAAGTAAATGCTGTTGGCTATATTTAAATATTATTGGGTCTGAACACAGTTTCAAGCATGCAGAGCCATCTATCGGCTCTTTAAGAAGCCACTGCAGTTGTTTTGATTGAGTAGTCGATTGCCTGCCGGTGAATGCAGATCGGAATGTCCGCCAATCGTTTCTCCCACCAGTTGTGAAGTGCGCCCTGTGATTCGATTTTTGGGTGCAAACGGATCTTCAACTGCTGAAATTCATCGAGAGTTGTGCCTAGTGTATGGATCTAGAATAATAAGTGAAGGAAAGGTTAGCCAAGGTGTCGAGACTTTAAAATGGCCGCACAAATGTGCATAACGAAGAGCGGAGTGGCAGGCCCAGTGTTCAAACCGATAAAAAAGGAGTCATTTTGGTTGATTTTATGGAATCTGGGTCAACAATTACAGCTGACGTGTGATTCGAATTGTGACATGTGATCCAAATTGACGACGGGGGAAACTGTCATCTGGCGTAATCCTCCTTCACAATGCGCGTCCTCACACCGCTGCCTTAACCTAGAAGAAGGTTCAAAATGTTCTTTGGAAACTTTTTGATCACCTTCCATATAATACCGACCTTGCACCTCGCGACTTCTTGCGTTTGAAAAGTGACTTGTTGGACAACGGTTTAAAAACGACGAGGAACTCAAAACTGCCGTTGTCAATTGGTTCAATTACCAGGCGGCGAACTTCTATGCAGAGAGACTAAAGAGTCTGGTGCAGTGTTTAGAACTGAATGGCGATTATGTGGAAAAGTAAAGTAGATATGTAGTAAACTAAAACTGTAAGTAAAACCTTTTCTCATGAGGTAATTTTTTTTTTATGACTAAACGGCCGTACTTTATGAATATGTCTCCTACTACCTACCCCAGTCTTTCTTAATATGATGCATATAAAGCATCTAACGTACCATAATAGGCACTAATTTGAATTTATCTCTCTCAAAATAATTATGCTTATTATTCAGCAAGCCTTTGAGTTATCCTTGATATTCAGCCTTATGGCTGAATGTCTCTAAGGCTGAATGAACCTACTCATTTGAATGAACTGTTCATTCAAATCAGTAAAAAGGATCACGGGAAACCACATCACTTTTAACTTCTCTTCTTTTTTTTTAGTAAACCTAAATAGGATGTTTATTATTTTTAAATATGTTATTTTCAGAATTGAGCTGTGACTCATGTTGGATTGCCTACAATGATTGCCGTTTTTGATATTTAAAAAAAGTACAAAATAAATTTCTTGCATATTTAAAAAAAAAAATGTTTTGTTACAGCTTCATAAAATATATTGTTTAGGTAAGGATGATTTTTAACTAAACGTTTCTGTTTTGCTGCCCAACTAATTAGTCGTGTTTGTAGCTTTTCCCCTCATTAAATCTATAATGTAATATCTTTATTATACATTTTTGTTGGCGTTATTTCATCGATAATTTTAATTAAACGAAGGAAGACAGCGATTGTTTAAAATTCCTTTTTTTTTCTTTTCCTATTTAATACTCGTTCTAACTTTAACTTTCTCTTGAAGATGGTTTTATAGTTGTCCAAGATACTAAAACAAGAAAATAATTAAATTTAAAAAAAAAAGACAGAACAAGTGAGTAAACATTATTTTATTATATCGTTAACCTCTTGTAAATTGTATGATTTAATAATGTAACTAATACGATTATGTTATTATATAATATATATACGAATACTAATATTAATAAAGTTTAATCACCATATTTTATTTTTAAATATATATTAAATTGTACTAAATTATATTTATATACCAAAAATAAGTAATTAAAATAAATAAGTATACCAAAAATAAATAATTAAAATAAATTACTAATTTCATATAAGCATAATTAACTATTTTCTTTATTCTATTATGCATCGAGCTATGAAAAAATTGAACATAGCATGCGTATACATTCTACGAATTTATACAAACATTACTAATCGTATAACATTAGTAATATTAAAAACTTAACATATACTAGTAATACAAATTACTTTCCTCGAGCCACTTCAACAGTGTGGTAGATTTAGTTTTCAACTGTAAATATTTGATCCAATTTGCAGTTAACGTAATTATAATTATACTTTATGATTCTACTCTATGTAAAAGAAATTGCTTAAGAGTATAGTTCAAGAATTGAATACCGAATCTTACCAATGCGTATTAAATCGGTTCTGATAATTGGCTGTAGGATGAGGCCCTATTGTAGATGATTTAAGAATCCGGTAAACAGTACATATGTATTTATTCAGAAATAATTTAGCTGAAAAAAAATTCTTTTATTCAAACTCAATGAACACTATCTAAAAGAAGGAAAATTTAAAAGGAAAAACAAGTGAAAAATGAATTTAAAAGTCGGTTAATAAGAAGCTGTTTGATAAGAATTATAATTAAAATTAAGATGATTTTCGCGAGTATAATGTTCCCGCTAAAGGGTGGAGCTTTAAAACCTATGGTAGTATATACTGTAATATTCAAGTGGATATTATCTCTTCCAAAAGCCGTTATAGAAATGAAGCCGACACAAAAAATATTTCTTAAGATTCAGACCATATTGTGAATAGCATGTTAGGATATTATTTTAATATAAAGTCCACAATTTCTTAGAATTTCAGTATTTAACTAACAGTATGGTCTGAAACTAAATATTCTTTTTATTACCTTAATTTCGTTTTGGTTACGACGAACGCAGTTTTTCTACGAAATAATTCTATTGCTACGCTAAAGGAGTAGATTATAGTTTATGATTTAAAAACTTTATAAAAGACGGCACTGGTATTTCGTTTATGATTTAAAAACTTTATAAAAGACGGCACTGGCATTTCGTTTATGATTTAAAAACTTTATAAAAGACGGCACTGGCATTTCGTTTATGATTTAAAAACTTTATAAAAGAC
>JAAAKQ030154262.1:15438-43310 GCA_010016005.3 Zanna intricata | reverse complement strand
ATTTCGTTTATGATTTAAAAACTTTATAAAAGACGGCACTGGCATTTCGTTTATGATTTAAAAACTTTATAAAAGACAGCACTGACATTTCAGGTGCAGTATTTTTATTGGATGAAGCGTAATTACTCTTTAATAAATAAATAATTAGTCAGAACTTTCGGAACTGGAGCACTCAACATTAGACGATTTAATTAAATTTCTTCTAAACCTGCAAAAATGTATATGCAATTTCAAAATGACGAATAATTAATTCCAAAATAATAATTTTTTTATTATTATACCTTAATGTTAAAATTTAAAGTTATCCAGCAGTTGAATTAATTTTCAAGAAAAAAATCGCAAATTGGGGTTCTAAAGAAAGTGAATGAATGTTTTATTGGAAAATAATATCTATAAGACTATATCCACCAACATCCCCAGGTCTTAATAATCCAGACTTCTACATACGAAAGTAATTGAAATACACTATTTATAAACACGAATTCACCCAGTCTTGAGCATTATATACTTGAATGTTACTAATGTCATTCTGAAAAAAATAGAGGTAAAGATAAATAAAGTTACTAACAGCATAATGAATAGCGTTCATAAGAACACAAAAACAAATGGATATCCTTTTCAACATTTACTATACAAATATTTGTATAATTAATCTTTGTAAATAAACTGATGAAATTAGTAAAGGATCTACATTTACATTGAACTCATTTTGTTTGCATGTAGGATAACATTTGTATAAAGCTTATTATGCCATTGTTTAGTCCGAACAGAAATTGCTTTTACATACTCATTATGTTTTGAATTATTCATTCACACCATTATTATTATATTATATTCATATTTAAGTCATTTACAACGTTACAGAACTTTTCATCATTTTACAGATATTAACTATAATAAATATTTCTCTCCACCAAGCTACAGATGCAGTTGTTAAAAAATGACTTCTAATTTTAATTTTACAATTTTTTAAATCTGAAAATTTAAATTTTTAAATTTCAAAATTAAAACTTTTTTTTTTTAATTTCCAATTTTTTAAATTTGTTGTTTAACATTTTTCTAAATAATAAGTAAATGTTATTTTTACTTCCTTGTGAGAAGTCGAGGAAGTATAGTGATTGTGAAAAATTTCGGTTTTTAGGTTTCAACGTAAATATCCATTTTGACTATATCTGAATCCATTTTGACTAATCTCGGCTTGTTGTCTCTACGTATATATCTCGCATAAATCAAAAACGATTAGCCGTAGGATGAGGAAATTTTTGGATTTAGGTTTGTTGTAACATCTAGTTGTGTACCTCACCTTTAGACTGCAATCGACTGGACCAAAATTGCCCAACACTTTTAGTTTTTTCTAACCGAAATTCAAAAAATTTGAATTTTGGACTTTTTCTTAACTGCAGTAATAAACCTTTCATTGACAGCTTTTCAACGATTGAAGTGGTACTTATTTTCATTGGGTCCAGAGTTATAGACAAATAAAATTTTAATTAATGAAATATTTGGATCTTACAAGGAGACAGCACATCGGTTCGAGTCAGATTTCACCTCCTTTTTTCTTTTTTTCTTTTTTTTTTTTTTAATTTAAATATATTGATTCTAACCTTAGAATCAATTATCAATAATTAATATCAATAATAATCAATTATCAAAAAGAAATTTACTATAAATAATATTTCAATATTAACAATAAAAAAAAAATAAAAAATATTAAAAGTTATTAATGAAATAAAATGTTATGTAATTTGATTTTTTAAAAATGGGTATTATACGAGTATAGTTTAATAGGCGTACAAGGAAGTCATGTGATATCTACATCATATTTTTTTTAATTTTACTAGAGATATTTATCTAGGGATAGATTTTGTTTAAGGATACTTAAAAATTATGTAATGAAAACATGTATGAGCATGAGCACAATATACTACTTCTTTACTAAAAAAAATAAATTGGTTTAATATTAAATTGAAGAAAAATCAACTGTAAGGAAGCTACGGCAAAGAAAAAGCTATTGATTTTATAACAGCAAAATGAAATAATACATTTTATACATAAGGAATTATTGTCCTTGTCCTTACATGTTACTGAATTGTCAATTTTAACCAAAACTATAATGGTAAATTCAATTGAATTTGTTTGCTATAGAATTGAAGTCAAATCTTTTTGTATAAAGGTTCAACATTTATAAAGTCATACAGAGAATAACACTAGAAAACTGTTTACGAAAATAAAAATTTTAAATAAGCATTCTACTTTCTACTTTATAAGCATTTCTACTTTACGCGTATGTAAGCAATTATTTAGCATTATAGTTTTTACACTCATTATTTGAATCAACAAATTATGTTACATACTATTTTTTTTCCGCTTTGTCTGGTTTCTACTTGGTCGTGTTATGCCTGCCTCTAAAGGAGGCAAACCGAAGGTCAACTCCGTCGGGAGTTGGTCTTTCCAATGGTCTTTCCTCAAACGAAAGCGGCCCAAAAGCCGCTTATTTCCACTGGCACTCGGTCCAAAGTGTCAGAATCCCCGAGTTTCATCATCGGCCCCAACTCGCACAAGTACGGACTGCTCCATCGACACCCCTCACTTTTCACAAAAACACTGAAGACGATCCGTAACATCACCAACTACCCGTATTGTCAAGCAGAAGTTCACCTCGGCCAGCGCACTCTCTATTCGGTGGTCCACCTTTCCTCAGATAACACACACCCGTGGGTTTTTACAGCCAGCTCGCTGATACCAAGGCTCTCTACAGTTAAAACATAGGTTTGAGCGATCAGCTCCTTGACAGACGGAAGACAGGTGGCTTAGGCCCCAGCAACGGAAAAATCTGTCCTCCGGATCCCTCATACGAGCCCAAAATATCTCCATCGGACCTTGATAGGGCACTCAACTAAAGCTTCGCCGCACCATACGTCGTCACAACTGGGTCGCACCATAGGCCGGGCGAACCGAGGATACCCGAAAGTCAGCATGCTCACCAACCACCTGCCGCACGCCACGGCAATCTCCGCCTGAGTGGTACCACATTGGATGCCCCAAAGATGAACTACCGTTCGGTGGTTATTCCTTGACTTCATATCAATATGAAGGTCCTTGGCCTTATCAAATAGGACGTCTTCAATGCTGCAGCTTAGTCAATGCTGAACCCGAATACGTAGTTTATCGCTGGGCCCTTTTCAAAATGACAGCACATCGCTTATCTCTTCGGTGTGACTGTCTCTTTGACTGTTCTAAACAGTTCAGCATAGGAACGGCTAGCTGCCTTAACCACAATAGTGCCACTCTGAGACAACGGGGTGGAACGTCTCGGAATCTGGACCCGCAATAGCCTGGGGTAGCACCACTGTAACCGGGGATCCCATCCTACCGAAAACATAAAATGCAAGTCGTTCCCAGCACGACCCAATCTGGCTCCCAGGCAAACAAACAGCAGATTTTAATTCTTATTCTGCACTTTCGGACACTAAAATTATTCCCAGTGTAACGATGACATCCATCGAGGAGTCATAGTATAAGCTAAATCGTAGATCCGCAGGGGGATCTGCGTCTCTCCACAAAATTTGAGAGGTATCCTCCACCACATCTCCCGGTTGAATCTCAGGTCACGACAACGCGAACTCCGCAAGCCAGTTCTCCGACAATTCCACAAAACAACAGGTCCTTCACCGTCGATGAATCTTCACTGCGGACAAGTTGTTTCAACTGCGGATTCCAGTTGACTACTTTCTGGTCGCTGCCACAACCAACTCCTCAACCGTCATTAACCGCTCCAAAATACGACGTAAGCCATGGTCTTTTATAGGAGTATGCGTGGCAACAGACAATCCAGCCTATAAAGAACCTCACCAAAGTCTGCATTGAGAGTCTGGGTACCCTACAGCGCACAGCACGACGCCAGAAGCACTGCGTAGATTTGGTCTTAATTTTCCTCTACCCAACGTAGATAAGCAACAAATCCTTGAAGACTCTGCACATAGCCACTCATGTTCTTCACATAGTTCTTCATCTCCACTTTAGTAAACGACTTGGACCTGCAAGTCCTAAATACTACTGATCAAACTCTCCCAGCTATCTCGATTGAAGAACACCAACTATTCCTTTTTTATGAAGGTGCCTCGCACCCGTCACTCAGACGACTTTCCATTCCCAGACGAAAGTTTACGAGTACCACCCGTCCTCTTGTAAGCCCCCTCCATTCGAGAGGCCTGATAAACATCTCCACTAGACTTTAAACCATCCTTATCCGATATCCCAAAATCTTAGTAATATATTTAAGGTCGAAAATGTAAACAACTCCGATCAGCTGTCATAAAAAAAATGAAACTATTATGACACCAGCAAAGTTTGTGTAAAGTCACTCAAGAAACGTTATAAAATGGAAATTAAACCCAAACACTAAAAATAGTTTATACAAATCGAAAAATATAAAAATCGTACACTAATAATTGTTAAGAACAATTACTACGAACTGTCCTTAGCAACGCGAGTATAGGTTAGAGATTAACTTAAAATATTATCAGCAATTTATTTGCTACAACAAAGCATAAGAAATAATGCAGTTATTACTATTCATAAATTTCAAACACACATAAAATTCGAGTTACCTATATCCCAACTCTTATGGTTGCTAGCTGCATTGTGAAAATTGCGCAAAGTGATAATTTTGCGATCTAGTGCCAGTCGTTTCATTTCGATATACCTCCTATATCCTACATCCCTAACAATTTGTTTTACATATTCCAACTGTTGCCTGCCTGCACAATTTTTCCCATCTACCTGTCCCTCCAACATCAAAGCGACTATTCAAGGATGCCTTAATATGTGGCCTATAAGACTGTCATTTCTTTTAACTATGTTTTTCAAAATGCTTCTTTTTTCACAGATTTGCTGCAACACCTCTGCATTTGTCACTTTATCCACCCATTTGATTTTTAACACTCTCCTGTAACACTAGTTTCAAAAGCTTTAATCTTTTCTTCTCTGGTACTTCAATATAAAGCTATGCTCCAAACATATACTTTCAGAAATGTTTTCTTACATTTAAATTAATTTTTAATGTAAGCAAGTTATATTTCTGATTGAAAGCCTGTTTCACCTGTGCTATTTGGCATTTTATATCACTCCTGCTTCATCCATCTTTAGTAATTCTACTTCCAAAGTAACAAAATTCTTCTTCTAGTTCTATGTAAAGATTAAAGAATAACGGGGATAGGGAACATCCTTGTCAGATTCCCTTTTTCATTACTGCCTCTTTTCTATGTTCTTTGATTATTACTGTTGCAGTTTGCTTCCTGTAAATGTTAGTAATTGTTCTTCTATCTCTATACTTGAATCCTAAATTTTTTTAAATGCTGAACATTTTATTCCAGACTAAGTTATCAAATGCCTTTTCTAAATTTATAAATGCCATGTATGTAGGTTTGTATTTCTTTAATCTTCCTTCAACTATTAATCTGAGTGCTAAAATTGCTTCTCTTGATCCTATACTTTTCCTGAAACCAAATTTGTCTTCTCCTAACACTTCTTCCAGTCCCTTCTCAATTCTTCAGTATAGAATTCTTGTTAAGATTTTTGGTGGTTGAGTAGTTAAGCTAACTCTTCTCTATTCTTCACACTTATCTGCTCCAGCTTTCTTTGAATCATGACAATAACACTCTTTTTGAAGTCTGACGGAAATTCTCCTCTTTCATAAATATTACACACTAGTTTGTATAATCTACCTACCACTTCTTTGCCTGCACTGCGCAGTAATTCTGCTGGTATCCCATCTATCCCAGGAGCCTTTCTGCCATTCAGATCTTTTAATGCTCTATTAAATTCAGATGTTAGTATTGTATCTCCCTTTTCATCCTCTTTGACTTCCTCTTCTTCCTCAATAACACCGGTTTTTAATTTATTTCCTCTGTATAATTCTTCAATATATTCCTTCCACCTATTGAACTTTTCTTTCATATTATAAATTGGTATACTATCTTTATTTAATACATTATTGGCTTTTAATTTATGTACCACCAAAATTCTTCTTTACTTTTCTGTATGCTCTACCTATTTTACCAATGATCATTTCTCTTTCTACTTCTGAACACTTTCCTTTAATCCACTCTTCTTTCACTAATTTGCACTTCCTGTTTATGGTATTTTTTAACTGTCGATAGTTCCGTTCACCTTCTTCATCACTAGTATTCTTATACTTTTTATGTTCATCCATCAGCTGAAATATATCCTCTGATATCCAAGGTTTTCTACCAGTTCTCTTTATTCCGCCTATGTTCACTTCATATGTTGAACAAGCATTGTTTGTTTGTTTGTTTCATACATTGTTTGGGTTCAATGACCCAAACTTCTTGGACAGAGTGTTAACATGTGAAGAATCTTGGTCTTTTATATGATCCAGAAACTAAGTGTAAGTCCATGCATTAGAAAGTTCCAACAAACACAGAGAACTAAAAAAGCTCAAATGGGCAAATGAGCATTGAGCAAATGAACATTTTGTTTTAACATTGATGAGGATATTGACTGAACTCATAATAGATCTTAAACATACAGAATGATGTCTTTTTACTGTTTCATTTAGATAAACCTAAAAGCAATTTTACTCCATACAATGGAACAAGAAGCCATCTATCTATACCAGTAGCTTATTCAGTTTATTGAAAAAAAACATACCAGATGTGGCTATTAAATAATAAGACTAATGCTTCTACAGAAGAACTGCACATGTACCAAATTCATACAACCGACAGCTGCATAGCATGAAGTCTTCTCTTTCGAATATTGCCATTCCAGTTTATGTAGACATATTAGTCTGGCTGTGGCCTTCATTTGGAAAACATCTGTTTTTTGTTTTGCTGAAAAATTGTTTTAATAGAGTAATGAATTGTGAAATTTCAATGAAACTCAGAAAAACCACTACAAGACATATTTAAAAAAAAAAAAAAAAGTATATATGGCAATGAATGTTTATCATGTGCGTGATTTTTGAGTGGTTTAAGTGTTTCCAAGTCGTCCTTCCACATCAAAAAACAGATAAAGATATTGAAAAAAATGGTAATCTGATCCAATCTGACTATTGGTTAACTATTCATGCTATTGCTAAAACTAAGAATTGACAAAGAATACATAAGGCAAACTTTACATAATAATTTTAACATGTAAAAAGTGTGCACTAAAATGGTGCCCAAAATTCTCACAACCAAACAAAAAAAAAACTCGTGAAAATGTTTGTTCATACACTTTGAATGCCACTGAAAATGATCCAAACTTCTTGGAAAGAGTGATAACATGTGAAGAATCTTGGTTTTTTATATGATCCAGAAACTAATTGTCAGTCCATTCCTTAGAAAGCTCCAACTAAACACCAAAAGCTAAAAAAGTTCAAATGAGCAAATCAAAATTTAAAGCGATGATGACTGTTTTTTTTTTCTATGTTATTGAGATTGTGTACTTTCACTGGCTTCCTGAAGGTCAGACAATTAATCAACATTACAATCTTTAGGTCCTTGCTCAACTCCATAAAAAAATAAGAAAAAACAATTCAAATTGTGAAAGAACAAGTCATGAGTTCTGCATCGGACAATGCACCAGTTCAAACTGCATTGTCTGTCAAGACGTTTCTAGCCAAGTACAACATCCCAGTGTTAGATTATCAACCTTATTTACTTGACATGGCACCATGTGACTTATCTCTTCCCCAAGGTCAAATCTGCATTAAAAGGAACAAGATTTCAGATTGCTGAAGCTGTGAAAGAAAAAGTGGCGTGCTCACAGAAAAAAAAAGCTCGCAGAAGAAAAGATCCAGCACTGTTTCAAACAATGTAAAATTAACATGGATCATTGTAGGGATAGAAGAGGGGTGTATATTGAAGGGGATAATAACTAAATACGTATAAATTTAAAATAAAGTATTTTACAGCATTAGTCTTGTTATTTAATAGCCACACCTCGTGTAATAACATAGTTTTTGTACTTAGTCAATCAAGAATAACTGACAAGTTTGGGGGGTTTAAAAGATCATATGGGTCTTCAGTTAAGTGCACAAAATATTACTGTTTTATATGTTTATGGGATTGCAAAGGTACAGCAGGATTTTTAAAAAAATTGGCAAAAGAGGACTTATGAATCAGGTGATGAAAATATCTTGTAGACCTCTCTTGTTGAACATGAAAAGATTCTTCATCTTCTGCTTCATATTAAGTTACGATTGATGAGAAATTTTTTAAAGGTCATGGATGAGGAAAGAATGGCTTCAAACCCTTAAGAAAATGTTTTTCTTAATTATGAATTTGGGTTCATTTAAGTAAGTAAACCAAAAGACACCAAACTTAAAGAGAATATATTTAACTTACTGGGCCTATTATTATAAAAGCGATATACAATTCTGCTTTAGGAGAAAAACTCAACCAAAATCAATTAGCAGCATAGAAATCATTTGTGAAGATGGTAAAAGGATTTTTAGACAACAATAAATAAGAAAAATACACAGCCCTAAGTTAGAGATTTTTAATTACTACTGAGCTATGGGATGTTGAATTTTGGTAAAATACAGTTTCTACATTTGCATATCAATTTCAATTGAATTAAAATCTTGGGGAGGTTAGTGATGTACAAGGAGAAAGATTTCACCAGGTTATTAAGAACATGGAGACCTCATATCAAGGTCACTTGGGATCTGAAAATAATGATGGGTATAATCACTGGTTTGTAAAAAAAAGAAAATTTTACTGTACATAAAATTAGAAAATAATTAAATGTTATTGTGTTTTAAGGCATATTAACAATATTCTACTGATTTCCTTTTACAAACCTATTTATTTTTTTACAAATGGTTTTATACCTAAATAAAATCTTATTTCACAATACATTTAAAAAAAAATTATTAATAAAACACATTTCACAACAATTAGTAAAACACAGCTAGATATTTACCAAGAATCTAATTCTTCTTCTTCTTGTCAGAATTTTTCTGCAGCTTCTTTTTCCGTAGATTCCTTCTAAAACTAATCGTTTTATACTTTTCAACTAATTTAGTTTTTTTAATTTTCTTATTGGACCACTTTTAAAGCTTCTAGTCTTTTCCTTTCTGTTTTTTTGAATTTTTCAAGTTTTGCTAACGCAGAATGCTATACTCAATACAAATATATCTTTTTTAAAAATGAAGATAAATTTATATCTTTGGAGATACTCCCTTATCAGTTTTTAATAAATCTGAATATTTAAAAATGGTGTTGTGTGTGGGCACATGTGCACCTGCGTGATAAAATTGAAGTTTAATATTCCATAACACTTTGTCAAATTTATTTTCTCTAATTAAATTAGGTTTAAAACTATGTTTTATTTGTGAAGTATTAAAAAAATTTGAAATAGTTGTCAGAACTTTGATGTAACAAAAAAATACTAATTGGTATACATAATACATTTATTCTTTTGATTAAAATGATTATTACTAAAACTTAAGGAGAATTAAACTTATATTTAAAAAGACATAAAGAAATAAATAATTGATATACAGTCCTTTTTTTTCTTTTTTTTTAATTTTACTACCACTCTACCATACTGTATTAACTTTACATGTAAAGCAGATGAATAATATAAATTTATTCAGTAACTGACCAGTTAAAGTTAGTGAGAATGCTGAGTCAAATGATGACTGAAGGTTCAGTAATTAGAGAGGCTCAACAATTTCTTGAATTTGTTTAATGGAACACAACACTTACTGCATGTACTGGCACATGCCTGAAACTAACTGCATTTTATAACAGAAACTCACTGCCTAAAATCTATAACAAAAGGATACATTTTAAAAAGAAGCCCTGGACCAAAGTTTTAGATCAACTCTTTCTGTTCCTTTTCTATTTCAAAGGTTGCATCCGCAGTGCTGAACCAATAAAAAGCAATGCACATTGTTGAGGCTACATCGCACAACTTTTGATAATTCTACATTTTTTAAGAAAGTTGTAGCCAAGAAGTAATAGTAGTAGATAAGTAGTTTTTAGTAGTCTTTAAAAAAAAAGATTTTGAAATCATGGCAGTGTAAAAATTAAACTTCCTTTAGTCTTAAACTTGTTGATTAATGAGTGAATATTGGGTATTGAAAGGAAACTATAATTATCATAACATAATTTTAAAAAATGTATTCTGTTAACTAAAAATATTGTTCTTCTAATATACATTAATGATTTGATATAATTTGTATTTTTTACATCCATATTTATTTGTACACAGATTATTTTTTACATCCTGGATAAAAAAGTGTGTCATTCAATGAGCTTCCTATCCTAAATTTGATTACATTTACAATGTATTGTTACAGTGTGTTAATATATGCATACACGTATATTTTTATTGTTTATTCTATTATTTATTTATTTATTTTTTTTTTTAATTAATTAAATATCTGATGGATATTGTTGATAGATAACTGATATATTTTGAATTATAATATCAATTTAGTAGATTAATTTAACATATAATGTAATGGTACAATTGTTAGTACTTTTTATGAAGAGTAAAGCAGTATGTGAGGAGGCTTATTCAGTGTTACCTTGAAGACAGACGGCTCATATATAATTGTGCAGATGCTCAATTGATCTTTCCAGTCACATGCAGGGTTCTGTAATCAGCCTATGGAAACCTGTGTGATGAAACTGGTATTTGACATGGTACTTTGGTTACAATACCCAGCGGGAATCGTACCAATAGTGTTTGCAGATGACCTTGCACTCGTAATCTTGGGCACAGATGGGATGAAGTGGCAACGAAAGCGAATACAGCTATTAGTAGACTACAGAACTGGTTACGACACCAAGGGCTCGCCATCTCAGTGAGAAAATCCTCAGTATTTATGGCCGTAAGAGGCCCGTTGCCTCCTCTCAGCATTAGAGTACAGGATGCAGTGGTTACACAGGCTGAAACAGCAAAATACTTGGGTATCTGGCTTGATAATTGCGCTCATATATGGCACATATCGAGGAAATGGCTGGAAGAGCGGGTTGAATGGTTAAGGATCTCTGCAGACTATTAAACTCTGTGTCTGGACCGCGAGCTTCGAAGAGGAGAATATATAAACACGTTATTAACTCCATGATGCTCTATGGAATTTCGGTGAGGTCGGCAGCTCTTCGGACCGGAATCGGCGAATCCTGGAAGGAGTCCAATGTCGGCTTATTCTTCTGTTTAATAAGCGGAGAAACATTGGAATGTTAGAAACAGAGGAACAGCGGAAGCGTAGAAATAGAGGAATAAGCGTAGTTATCTCCGCTTATTCCTCTGTTTCTACAGACGCTGCTTTCGTCATAGCAGGCATCCCACTACTACAAGAACTGGCGAAGCGGAGGATTGGGGTCAATCAGGGCGGAGATGAACAGGAGACTACTGAATGATTGGCAGTCCAGCTGGGATCAATTCTCCACAGGTTGATGGACTCACAGACTTACCACAGATCGAGCCGTAGGAACTGTTCTTTCGGTGAAGTGACATATTGGTTGAACCAATTTCTAACCGGCCACAGCGTGTTCCGCGTTTACCTGAATGCAAGGAGAAGAGCAGACGACCCTAATTGCCTGTACTGTGGTAACCTGGACGCTCCGGAACACATCGTGTTCGACTATCAGACATGAGAAGGTCATCGAAGTGACTGAGAGGATTACAGGACCCGTGACAGTGGAGAACATCATCGGTCGCATGCTCTCTAGAGCAGAGAAATTTCAAGCGATAACTGGCTTCGTAACATACATCCTCCAACGTAAAGTTTGGGAGGACAGTGCGATGAGGGACAGCCCCTGCGGAACTGCCGTTCGTTGGTGCTTGCGAACTTCAGGTGATGGCTGGTGCCATCGAACTGCCATTTGATGGGAGGCAGCGATGAGGCACTGGGACTCTTTTATCCCAGAACCAACGAGATCAAACAAAACACCGAGTCTCGGTGTGGTCTCTTCCACAGGTGGACAACATTTAAGGCGCCGGTATAAAGACCGAGTCCCGGCCCCTGGGGTGGGGTCCGGGGTTGACCATGTTGACCTTTGCCTCCCGCCTCAGAGGTTTGAGGCAGACGTGTTAAAAGATACGAACCGGTGGGTTGACCTGTCGTGCCGGACGTACTGTCGGTGGACGGGAAGGCACACTAGAGTGGACAGCCTCCGGGCTCTGTATGCTTCATTGCGGGTCCCGGCTTGGGAGTGGAGAAAAAAGAGACATGAAAAGCTTAAAAATTCCCTCTCAGCTAATTTAAAAATAAACTGAATTTACTTTTAAGTGTATGAATGTACAGATAATCTTAAATGTATAAATACATATTTTTAGTAGTCGTGTAAAAATCTAGGGAAAATAATTTCAATAAATTCCCGCTAGATGGTAACAGATAACGCTCTTAATGGCGATAATTACAGATTGAAATGATTTTGAATAAGTAGATACGTTTTATTAAACATTAAAAAGTGTAATTATTTCATTAAAATGGAAGAACCAAATATCAAACAAGTGCTGGATGCCATAAACATTTTAATAAAACCTAATACGCAAGGTAAGTTACGTTATTGGTTTTATTAATGTTAGGTTAACGTTTATAAAAAATGTTAGGTTAAGTTTTATAATACCGCGGATCAAATAAACTTATTTTGTTAAATGGAGTTTTAAACATCTTTGTTTAACATTATTACATTATTGTTTAAGTTGTGTGAATATATTTAGATTTAAATACAATTTGTCTTTTAAGCATTCCTGAAAAGTTGAGTAATTTGAATTGTTTAATTTAAAATGAATTTAACTGTAGCTTTTTAATATACTGGAGGATTAATAAAAGTGATTGCTATGATTTTATATTACATTTTGGAACTGAGAATTATTGAAAGAGTATTTATAAAATTTGTTTGTTACAGTCTCTATCAAAAAAATTGAGGCGTACAGTGTTATCATTGTCTTAAGTAAGACAAAAGTTATGATTTTTAAAGAAAAATATCCTATAAAATCAAAGATTTTACTTAATGTCATACATTGTAGGCAAGTCACTGCAAGTATTTTGGTTGTGATGTTCATCATTTGTAACTGCAATGAGCGTGATTTTAAAGAATTTCAATTTTGCACTGCAGTTTATAATACTACTTTTAATTTTTTCATCACTTGATAAAAATGACTAAAATGCTAAATTCCAACTCTATGAAGATTTTGTTTTGTTTCGTGTTGAAAAAAAAACTTGCTTTTATGAATTCGATTTTATGATTTTTATATTATTTATTTAGTGGTTGTAATCCATAAAGGGAAAACATAATCCCAGAACTATTTGAAATATGCTGTTAATTCTTGAAACCATGAACAGTGCATTGTTATTATTATATACTTACTGTTATAGTTTTATGACTGGAAGCAATATTTATAAGTTTTAAGCTGGTTGTAAAATATTCACAATATAACTATGATTTAGAATTTTGATGCAATCTGTAAAATGTTACTAATATGTATGCAAAACCCAACCTATCTATTATGATCACTGTAACATTAATGTTATTCTCCTTTGTCTTCTTTCTTTTTCTGTTTTAGCCTCCAGAACTACTGTAAGGTATTACTTCAGAGGGTGAATGAGCTTGATATGAATGTGAATGAAGTGTAGTCTTGTACAATCTCAGTCGACCGTTCCTGAGAAGTGTGATTAATTGAAACCCAACCACCAAAGAACACTGGTATCCGCGATCTAGTATTCAAATCGGTATATAAAAATAAATAATAGGACTTGAACTTTAGAACTCTCAACTTCAAAATCAACTGATTTGCGATGACACATTAACCACTAGACCAGCCCAGTGATTCTCCATTGTCTAGTCTTGTACAATGAGCCCTTTTTGACAGAATGGTTATTCAAAGTAAACTGTCCTTAAAATCACAAACCTGTCCTTAAGACCAAAACAATGATTTTCTTTAATTTATTTTTGAATATTAATATGAGAATAAATTGTCTTCTTTGAAACATCTTTCCAATTTATATTGCTGTTCGTGTAGTTAGTCCTTTTGTTCATACAGATTCTTCTGTTAGCAGTATTGATGTTAGTATTACCAATAATAATTTTCTGTATGTGTGCATGCGTGCGCGCTTGGGTATGTGTGTATGTATGTATATATATTTAATTTTTTTTTATTTCAATTTAACCATATTGTTAATTTAAATTAATCTGTTTAATTAGGTTTTTTTTTACTAAATGCTGCTTGTTATTTTAGGAAAATCTAAAGATCTTAATGAAGCACTGAGGATTAATATACAAGAAGTATCAAGTTTAAATCCAATCCTTGTTGATAAATTGTCTCATCTTAGAAATATACATATAAATAGCAGTGATGATATTTGGTGAGTCAGTTAAGTGATATTATCATGGATAACTAGGTCATGGATACCGATGATATTTTGTAAATTACAAAAAATTACATTTACTGGTTTGATGATATTTGATGTCTTTAAGTGGTAATTATCAATAATAATGACATGTAAACTATGACATTATAGTATACTTTTATAACGATATATTATGATACAGATTTTATTATTATATAAACAGCCAACATCTAAACTATGCCAGTAGGCTTGACCCATCTCTATCACTGTTAAAAACTTTCTACTTGTACTCTAGTGAAATTGGTAAAAATTATTCTAATCATATGTTTCAATTTTGTTTTGCACTTTTTCTTTCACAAGACATTAATCTTTTAACTTATAAAAACATCTTTATTACTGTATTTCTTTCAACAAAAAATAAAAAAACAAAAGATTATACAGAAAGATGCTTACTGATAATCACAACTTCCTGTAGATATATAAATTAAACTAATTAGATTATTATAATGTACTGTTGTGCTGATGATGTGATTCATCCATAAATAATAGTACATTCATAAAAACAAACAGATACCACTCATAACCAGAATCAACATTAAATACAAATTAAAACACAAAACCTAGTACAAATTAATAAAAACCAAGCTTTCAATGTCCTTGTTCTGTATTAAATTTAAAATACACTAAATTTGAAGAAAAAAAAGTTAAACAACCATTGCAGGATATATCAGTTAAATTGTTCTTCTACATAGTTAAAGGTATTTCCTAACCATTACTATTAATAAGCTTTGAAGAAGGTATTGCATAATTAGTTCTGAAACATGCTCTAGAAGAACAATACCTATTTACCTTTAATGCAAGAGATAAATAATTTGAAACCGGGTCAGACTGCTTATATTTTCTCCATTATACTTTTACTACTTCTCAGTATTTGCTCCCAACCACCTTTCCCTTCATATTCATTATTTGGTATTCTGTTTGACAGCAGGCTCCTTACACCACTGCTTTCCATCCATTTCTGTTCCAAGCCTTCTTTTATTCATGCTCTTATAATTCCCAGTCTTCACCTTCATTAACTTCATTTTTCTTCTTCCTCCTCATTTTCTTTCTCCATCTACTAACCTAGTAGTTCTCAAGATCTCCACTTCTTCTAACACGCATTCTAACCAGTTTCCTTTTTTTTGTGTACTTGCTACGTAAATATTCTTTTGTTCTTTAATTCAGTTCATTATTTCATTCCTCACTATCTATCCATCTTAGTTTCTCCATCCCCACATCTCAAAAACTTCAATCCAGTTTCACTCCCTCTTCCTCATCAACCATGCATCACTTCTAGACATCAACACTATCTATACATAACATTTGGTTAACCTCATCCATAACTCTTAATTCCAGACTTTTATTACATAGTAATTTTCTTTTCACAGAAGGCTCCATCATCTCTCTTCCTTTTATTTCCATTGCTTTCTTCCAGTCCTCTGTTACCATAGTCCCCAAATATCTATAATTTATTACTTTTTCTGTTTTTCATTCGCGTGTCCTTACCACTAAATCCTCTTTTTTGTTTTCTTCCATCATTTTAGTTTTTCCATGTTTATTTTTATTACTTCCTCCATTCTCTTCTTGAGTTGTAATTTATACCTGATGATGTTAAAAGGCTGTAGATGCTTTAACTCCTGAAATTAAATATTCAGCTTCGTAGAGGCCCTGAATCGATAATGGTCCACTAGATGTCTGGAGCCAATATCCGCTTAAAAGATATGCCTTATTAGGAGGATTTTAGGAGGATTAGATGTGCTTGTAATTTTATTAAAAACTCAATTTTTCTGTGATTTTTTTCAGTGGGAAATATGTGTGTATCTGTCTGAATGTTTTATTGCTATTGAAAAAACATTTACAAAATGATGAAAATGAACTTCTAAGTATTTCACAACAAAAATCTGTACAAAATATTTTTGAGTTTATTATTTCTATTGGCTTATTACCTTACCTATTGCCAGGTGTTGGATTGGGAATTGAACAACGTTGCCCAAATGCTTCATTGTTTAAGAATTGTATTAATACTTCTTCTGTTAGTGATATTGATGTAAGTATTATCAGTAGTAATTATGATGTATACATTGTTTATTACTTAAATTACATTTTTTTTTAATAATTTTAATGTACATCGGAATTTCTTTAAAACACTAGTTAAAATTAGTTCAAAATGTTATTGTGGTAAGTATGCATTACTTATGTCTGTATATTTAAGTAGATGCTTGTCGGGCAAAACAATGAGAAATCACAAGGTGATTTGTTATTATTAGGAGAATTTATGATTTTCCTTGGTAAAGAAAGAATTGCAGAAGGGTTGCACTGGGCTTCCTTTTTTTGTTTTCATTTTGTTTTCTATTTTTGTTGTTGATTTGTGTGTCGAACTCACTTTTACCAATTCGAGTAGGTAGATTTCATTTCCTCTCAACTTTTAGGTAATTTATTCTTGTTTAAGATTTCAATTGAAATCTGTTTTTGATTTCCACAAGTTCACCTTAGTAGTATTGGGAATGTTGCTTGAGACATTCACATTGTTTTGTGTAAATATCACATGGTGGGTGTCTTCCCCTACGAGGTCAGGATGAGAAATTATGTTTATAGTACTGAATGTATCCATAATGTGTTTAATCATATGAGTTTAATCAAACAGGATTTATTCTCAAACAAAAACAAATAATATCGATATTCGTTTCATAAATATTTATTTGTAAAACAAATTGTTAGGGATATAGGATAAAGGAGGGATACCAAAATGAAACAACTGGCACTAGATAAGAAATCTTGGAGAGATGCATCAAGCCAGTCAAATGATAGAAGACAAAAAAAAAGTGCAATTTATTTAAAAGTTATTTTTTGATTTCAGTATTTAGAATAGTCGGCATGATCGCTACTTGACACTATTTGACTCACAATTCCGTGAACATATTTAGTCCTCCTCCGTGGATCTGAAGATTGATTTGTGTTAGAGCAAATTTAGATATGTACATTTTCAAATTATAATTACATTTAATCTTCAATTTTTTTTTAACCTCCGGAACCACCGTTAAGATATATCTTCAAAGGATGAGGTGAATGAATTGTACCGTGTGTGAAAAATGCAATGCCTGACTGGGAGTCAAACCCGGGACCTCCGGATGAAAGACCGAGACGCTACCACTCGACAACAGAGGCCGGCCGAGCCAATCTTCAATTGGCTCCAGAGTAATACAGAAAAAAGAACAATTACTAAAAAATAATTTTCAAAAGAACAGTAATATGAAAAGCTTTTGTAAACGCAGCACTTAACCAATTACAATTGCAGCCTGTTAATATACCAATATTTAAGGGCAATGTATTAGATTGGCAGCATTATTACAATATTTTCAATAAATTGGTTCATAGTAGAAATGATTTGACTACCTACAAAAATTGCATTATCTACATTCTTTGAAAAAATTGTTAAAAACCTATTAAAAGAGCGATTTAAAAAATTTTAAAAATCTATTAAAAAAACCATAAGTATATAATTGCTTTTCATATTACTGAACAAATTTTAAAGTTAAATTCTCTAAAGAGAGAATCTTGGACATATTGTCCAGATTTATTATTGAAGTCTCTTCTTATATAAATGCTTTATTAGTACTGCAAATCAAATTCTTGAATACCAATTCAAAGACTATAGAACAACGTTATAATAATCCAACCAAATCTGTTACTAAAGGATTCACTTCAACTATTAATAAACAATATAAGGGAAATATTCTGAAAAACATTTTCAGTTTAATTTTACATGAATGAACAAGGTTGATTCATAGTGTCGTTATCACGAAAATATGTTTATGTTCAATTGGGTGACCCCTTTCTTAATGCCCAAACTAGGTTCTTACAGTTAGAAAAATAACTAGTGACACTGTCCTTAAAAAAGATTATTTTATTCATGAGTATCTAGATTTGGGACACATGTCGTTACTCAATTCTGATGACTTATGGCATTTTATTAATTGGTCCTGTAGTCCAAGATTTGTTTTCAATAATGGTTTGATTTAGAACATTTAAATATGTCATTATGTCAGACATAGCAAAGATGTTTAAGTTTCACCTAATGATTCAAATTTTCTGCACATATTACGACTCTTCTAACCAGGAAATAAAGCATGTTTTATGTACAGTAACTTATGGAACTACTTGTGTGCTGTTTTTAGCTACACAGTGTTTAATACAAATAGCCAATGAAACTAAAACTAATTATCCACAAGCTTGCAAGACTATTCAAAATGATCATATTACAGGTGCAGACTATTTAAAACTGCATTGAAGTAACATTAAACTAAGAACTGATGTCTCTAAACTATTACAGCAGTATGGTTTTACATTTCACACATGGTTTTCTAATAGTCCCATCAAACATTCCTTAATTATAGCTTCCTAGTCCATCTCTTCTATAACATTATATAAACATTAGGTATTCTTTGAAGTAACACCTTAAACAGGTTATGTTACCAAATTACTCATTTCAATGATACTAACATTTGTACTAAAAGATTTGTTTTAGGTATTATATTTTCATACATTTTATATAATCACTATAGCAAATTAAAATCAACTGGGATGAAACATTACCCAAATCATTATTATCTCATTGGCTACCTTTACATAGTCAGTTATCTGCAATTCAATCATTCAAGGTAAATCATTCTATAAATCCTTATAATAAGATTAAGATTTAGTCAATACAAATACATGGTTTTTCTGATGCTGCTATGAAAGATTATGGCTGTTCTGTAAGGCTTAAGGTATATGTAATTATATGCTCTCTTACATCTTTGCCTGAACCCAGTTTTCTAAAGCTTTCCCAGACTTCAGAAGGTTGAAATTAATTGTTTAGGTCATTGGCAGCTTATTCAAAAATTTTATCAGACAATTTGGAACAGATGGTCTAAAGATTATTTGCTTAACCTACAACAACACAATAAATGGCAATTCCCTTCCAGCAAGGAGATCTAGTGTTGATCACTGAGGATTCTGCTCCCGTGCTTTGGAAGCTCAGAGTTGTCATCCAGTTCCAACAATTAAATTATTTAATATTTATTTAGATAATAACATATTTTTAAGAATAATACATTTATTACATTTACACATTCAACATGTACATATACAAACATATCGTATATGTATGCAGTTAAATTGCATTCATAATGCACCTAGATGATTTATTCATCAAGTTATATGACTAAGTTCCCATGACGTTACTTCTACACTTTTATGTTCATTGGCATCATGTTTACGCTGGACATTGAAATACACTTTTACTCCAATGGAATTTCACAACACTTTCAAAAGAAATCCAACTGATCCTAGGTACAGATCGTCATTTTATCATGATTATTCATGCCATTGAATTCATTTGTACTCTAGTTAAGACTACCAACAACATTTTAAATAAGTCCCAAATTTATACATCCATGGCGTTATGCACTTGAAGTTATTTGTGGATTACAGTATTTAGAATAGGGAACATGATAGACACTATTCGATTCACAATTGTGTGAACATTGAACTAACTACAAGAACATGTAATCTTTTGTTTTCATTTTAGAATTTTTATAAATCAAGAAAAATAAAAAAATTTGTCATTATCATTATTATAACAAAAGGTGGTAAAATTTAAAAACTACAATACAGCAACACCTTTTTTTTTTTGTTTATTATTGATTAACGTGTTGACCATGACACAACACGCAAAGAATATATTTACTTTTGAATTCATATTATCTTTCTGTTTTGAACAATTAACCATTTTTAAATTATGTAATTTTTAAACTTATTTTCACTTGGATTTTTAAACATTTCATGAATATGGGAATTTAAAACTGACATGTAATTTTTTAGAAAATGCACAACGCCTAAATTTAATGTTTGCATTGTTTGATGTGGTTTAGTGAAAAATTGTATAATTGGGAGTTTGATAAAAAGATTATTAATGGTAATGTTTATCTTGATATGTTAAATAGCTATCGATTTTCTCAATTGGATTATGTATATATGTATACATAATGTATATTATGTATATCTATTGTACTCTAAATATACATCAAATTTATTTTCAATAAGATTATTTCCCACTCCACTTTAATACACTCACGAATTGCTTATAGATGTTGAAGTTTAATACATTAATTACATGATAGGCTGAGAAGGACCTACACCCTGCCCTTCAAGAAATCATGACTAATCCGATATGATTTTTCTTATGGGATACAATAACATTTCTGAAGATCTATTGAAAATAATATAACTAGAAATATTTTTGTTTATATTTAATTCATGCCTTAAACTCAACTATTTCCTTATGATGAATTTTTGTATGTATCTTTGATCATACAACAATTTTTGTTGTATACTAAATATCAATATTAAGAATATTAACAAAATAATAGTTTAGAGAAAATGCTAATCAATACCAATTAATTATTGTTGTATATATAAATATTCATATGTCGGATCACACCTAGAAAAATGAGTTTGTTTACATGAAAAATAAAATAATTCTCATTACACAAATAATTATTATTATGTATAATCTACGTTAATTAATTAGACAAAAAACCTATCTGATTTTTTTTATTGTATTCAAGGAAGTTGTTCTAATCATTTATCACCTACTTGGACTTTCTAAAAAAAAAAAATGCTTTGATATACTAGCCAAAAGCAATGAATTTACTATACAATTAAAAATCTCTTCAAATTCTTATAGTCAGATCTCTTCAAATTTAGAAAAAAAAGAAAATCACAAATAATTATTTTTTTTAACCAATGATCAGGAGAATATATGGGATATTTCTGGCTAAAATGGTGTAGATTTTGTGTTATGTATAAATAACTATTAATTTTTTATAAAGTTTAGGATTATTGAATCACATGGGTTGCAAGAGTAATTATTCAAAAATATCAAACATGCAAATTTGTTTTATTTTTAACCCTCTTCATGTATTATAATACAGTATTAAATTATTTTATTATTAATTTGTGAATGCTAGACATATTGATATCAATTTTTATTTATTTGTCATTGAACTTAATTTTTTTTCCAGAAATATTATAGAATGAGTGGCGTCACTAAATGCATGTTGTCATTGATTGAAGAAAAATCTATTAGCAGTTTATTACTTTCAAAGAATATAGGGGATATTCTTGCTGCTCTTTGTCAGTTGACCATGCCACCATTTAAAAAACCTACTGCAGAGTTGATTTCAGATCGTGAATATTTTCAGACAAAATTAATGTATCTTGTCTCAACATCATATCAACCTCTTGTAATTAATGCATTGATGCTTGTGCAGGGGAACAAGGTACATTTGAAAAATGTAAAATAATTTAGAGAATAAAAAAATAAGTAAATTAAATATACTCTTTTTATTTATATAAAATTAAAATTATTAAAATTGTAAGAATAGTTTAGCATAACTTAAATTTAAAAATATATATTTGTTCTTTGTGGGGGGGGGATTAAAAAATACTTCAATATTGATTAGTAATTTTTTATAATTAATTGATTTTACTTTAAATGTTAAATACAACTCTATTATTTAGTTTTCTTGGATTACGCAGATTATAATTAAGAGTTTTATTATGGATTACTGTAACATTTATACTGTTTTTTCTTTTTTTTGTGAGATTTGGTTCAATAGTTAGAAGTATATTTCTTTTACAATTAGCTTTTTTCTGCATTAATTTATAAAGCATGAAAGTGGAGAAAAATATTCATGGAAAAGGTTAGAAAAAAAATCATACATTTTTTTCATTTATTCTACAGATCCTCTTTATTTTATGAAAAATGTAGTTTTGGTATATAATATTTTTCTAAATTATGTAAGTTTGATTATTTAAATTTATATTTCTTGTGAACTGTGCCTTTATAGTAACTGATTTGGAATCGTATTATGTGCTAAGCAGCTAAGTCCAAGATGGTTACGAGTTGGTGTTAGCAAACTTTTGTCACAAAGATTGATGGAAAAAGATGGTGTTGTGTCGACTGTAAGGGCAATTCAGCATACAGCTAATTGTGAAGATCCTAATGTAGTGACAAAACTTGAATCTGTGGCGCGTCTTATAATTACACCTCACACAAAAGATGCTACTGTTTATTACAATAAAATTGCTCCTCAGGTATGTTTAATTATTCTTGCCTCACATTCTTATAATTGAATACTATATAATATAAATTATGTAATATACCTTTTAGAATTGCATGCAGCTTGTCACAAAGTGATACAGAATATTCTTTTAGAATAAATATATATTCATATATATATATATATTTATATATTAATATAATAATATATTATTATATATATATTTTTTAACACTATATTTAAAATATGGTAGTAGGGATCATCTAGTGGATGAGCCAACAGCCTGCCACCATGATGATGTCAGCTACCGGCCTCCGTGGCGCAAGTGGTAGTGTCTCGGCCTTTCATCCGGAGGTCCCAGGTTCGAATCCTGGTCAGGCATGACATTTTTCACATACACTACAATTCATTCATCTCATCCTCTGAAGATATACCTTAATGGTGATTTGGAAGAACAAAAAAGGTGGCACCAACTCATTGCTTGGTAGGCTCAGTTTTTTCTCATGTCATCTTTACTGTGTTTTATATAGTCAGTAATATTATATGCTAATTCTACAGTAATTAAATAATATTCATTAAACATTCAGTAAAATGCCTTGTATGAAATTGTTGTTTTGCACAAATCAAAGTGTTATACAAGAGAAATTGAAGATTACACTGGTCAACATAAAATTTGGATCTGCAAAGGGATTAGATGTTCTATAAGGTATTTTATATGCTGTATTCCAAAACAACCAATTACGTAATGGTCTTAAGTTACAACTCCTTAAATTTGTTTGTTCCATCATTCATGGAACAAATACAAATAAGTTTGCCATTTGTATGGTTGCTTATTCACATCTGATTTATATTGTGATGTATGCTGTAAACCTATATTTGATACATAACAGTCGATTGATGTCCTTTCATGTCAAGCCAGATATGTATAGACTTTGTCAGTGATGAAATTTTCTTCAGTATGAGTTCAACTCTTGGTCTTGCTGTGCAAGACTTGTGTGATGTGACACATTATATAGCTTGTTTTATAAGTGATGCTATAAATTTAGTGAAAGATTTTTATGATAGAACAACTTTTGGATGCTGATTGAACATCAGGATTTGTTAAATTGAGGATTTTGTTAAACTATGACTCAACGCCTGACCAAATCTTGTGAAGAATTGTTGGCTTGAATTGTGGTAACTGTTGAAGAATCAGATTTTGCATGAAAAAACAAAGTTCCTGATGGAAGTCAGCTTCTTCACTATTTCTGAAAAATGCAAAAGCTGCACCCAGTATAGGTAAAATCATGGATGATCATCTTTTTTAATCATGAAGGATTCATTTACCAGTATCAGAAATCTAATACCTACAGGGATAATTATAAATACTCTGGTACATCAGTCTGCTGAAGGTAATGGTGACCCACTTTAGAAAAAAATTCCCTGGAGAACTCGTGTTGCAATAGAATAATGCACATCCTCATATTACTTATATAGTCTGTAAATTTTTGAATAGAAAAATTTAATGTTATTCCTTATCCACCATACAGCCCAGATGTATGGTAGCAAGAGATGGTACGGTACAGATCTATCAACATTCAACTTCTGAGTGTTCCCAGAGCTGAAGAAGGATCTGGCAAGATGAAAATTTGAGACTAATCCACTGGTCATATTGATTTCATGTTTGAAAAGTGAATCAAGCCTTGGGTGCACTGCAGTACAGTGCACTTAAGGGAGACTATTTTTAAAGGAAGATGAAAATGTAGATTCAGGAAAAAATTTTTTTACAGTGCACTTAAGGGAGACTATTTTTAAAGGAAGATGAAAATGTAGATTCAGGAAAAATTTTTTTTTCAAACTACAGTTGATGCCTTATTTTTTGGACCAAGTTTTTTTTCAAACTACAGTTGGTGCCTTATTACTTTTTGGACCATTAGCAGATATTTTTACTACTATATATAATTGATCATTTAAAATGTTTAATGATTTTAATTTTTTTTTTTCAGATCCTAGATTTTGTGGGTTCTAGTGATGTGAGTTTAATTCAGATTGGAGTTTTATGTTGCCGTGTTTTACATGAAAAAGATAAAATTACCTGTGAGAAATATTTATTATCGGTTCTAATGGAACCATTACTTAATTGTTCTCCTTGTTTTACCGAACAAGAAGTTGCTAATTGTATTCAAAATCTGCAGAAGTGCTTTGCAATTCCTGGTGGTGAAATGTGGGCAGTACCAATTGAACCTCTCTGTATTTTATCAAAGATTATTTATATCTTATATTGTAAAATATGTGATAGTGTTTCAGTTATTAAAAAACCAGTAGAAGATTTACTTTGGGTAATTTTGTCAAAAACTGATGACGAATGGCTGAGAACAATTTTTAAAAGCTTATTACTTAATGAACCGGTTACAGAAATTAAAGAATTACCACAAGAAATTTGTTTTGTTTTTGGTGATGAAGGAGGAGTTAAAATTAGTGCTGATAATAGTGACATTATTAATAGTGTTGAACATATTTATAGTAAATGTATCTTAAAATTGTTTGAAGAAAAAGATATTACTGGTGCAATTAGTAAAAAATTGTTTTTGTTTTTTTTAAATTGTTCTACTTCATTTGGTGATGAACTTTCAGAAGTGAAATTGTATATAACAGAAATGCTTGCTGAATTAGCCGAATCTGAAAAAGTACAGAAAAATATTGTTAGCGAATCACAATCTATTATAGACTTTGTTGATGTTCTCATAACAAATAAATTAAAATCTGCAAATGACGATTCAGAAATATTATGTATAGCATTAATACTTTTAATTACCATCATGAATGACATGCATTCTTCAAGTAATTCAGATTGGGAAAAACTTAAAAAATTATCAACATCATTACCTAAATTAATTAAAAAAACAAAGAGTATAGAACTGAAAATGTTGTGTGATGAAGTTTATAACATGATTTTAACTCATGGTGTTATAAAAAGTGAAATGGGTACAGCCAAACACAAATCTGATTATTCAGAACATAAGAGTAATCAGAAGAGTAGATGTGAATTAGCATTAAATGAAGCGTGTGATCCATTACTTCCTGTTCGAGGACATGCAATGTTAGAGTTGGCAAAACTTATTACCTCTGGAGATTCTGAAGCAAAAGCAAAGAAAGATGTAATACTTTGTATTTTTCAGGTTAGTTTTTTATTTATTTATTTATTTTTATATATAAAATATTGACTTTACTAATATCTACATTTTTTCATCAGAAGTTAATACATATATAAAAGACTAATAAAACTCATTCTAATACTGTCCAAAAGTAAATCATTAATATAGACCATATTTATATTTTGTAACTGTAATACTGGGTAATTCAAAAAGGAATTGATAACTTTAAAAGCATATAAAAATTTATTAAGATAACTTAAAAGATTGGCTGAGCCTTCATTTCAAAGAAAAACACTTCCAAGTTTATCATCCAACATTTACTTTGGTTTGATATGGCTTCCATTTGTAATGCAACATACATTCCACCTAAAGTAGGTTTTATTCCAGACTGTAGCCAGCAAGTTAGACATTAACTCTGCAGTTGCAGTGTTAATTTGAAATCTTAACGTAACAAAATCGCAAGCAAAGGTGGTACCATAAACCTGATCTTCAATGAAACCCATAAGAAGAAATCTAGTGGGATGTCAGATGTTGGGAATTGTGCATCAAGAAACTCAGACCTCTGGGTGGTAATGGGTGCCCCGTCTAAAAAACATTGATGTAGGGCTATCACAATTGTACTGCAAAGTTTAATGAGGCTTTTCACTACTCTATATTCAGTAGTTATGGGTGTTCACCTTGCCAATGTTGTGAAATGTTGACTCATCACTGAAAATTACAATACCATCTGCAATACTATCCATCATTCCACACAAAAACTGTAGTCGACTAATTTTGTTGTCATTTGTAATGTCTTGAACCATGGTTAGTTTGTATGGTGTTTTCAAGTGCAGTCGTTTAGTAATACACACCAGACAGTCATTTGTGATATGCCAGTCTTATGTGATATGTGTTGAGTTGATTTCTTCAGACTATGTGCAAAGCTTTCTCTGAGTTGTGTCACAGCAGCTATAGGGATGTATAAGGGTCCTGGTAGTTCTGTATAGTTGTTGTATGGTCCTGGTAGTCCTGTCTCAATGAGGGTTTGGTGCCAAGAGATAAATTGCATGCCTACTAGGAGGCTCCCTAACTTTACAAAAATTGCTGCAGTTCCTGACTGCAAATTGTGAAATCAAAACATACAGTGAGCTCATTCATAATAAAACATTCGTTTTGTAGTAAAAGTATTTTCCGTAGAGAAATTTTTTTTGTTTTCTTTAAAATAACCCTGTACATATAGGTATTCATTTTTTTATTGAAGAAATCTATTATAATAAAAAAAATTTCTGAATTTGGCACCTACTTAATCTTCATTCGCAGAAGTTCCTTTCTTAGAAAAATAAATAGTTTATTATATATATATATATATATACACACACAATGTGCTACCCAAAAGTTCAGGGAATTTTACCATAAAAATAAAATAGCTTACCATAACTTTTAATTTCCACTGTCTTTGATACAACTATCCCAGTATTTTCCCCATGGTTCCATGCATCCCTGGAAGTCTGCAGGTGTAAGTGTTCAAAGCAAGTTCTGCGTTTCTTCCTGAATCTCTTCAATTGTGTTAAAACAATGGCTTTTCAATTGAAATTTTATTTTCAGAAAGAGAAAAAAGTAGCACAGGCGGGGCAAGGTCAGGTGAATAGTGTCGGTGGGGAATCACTACCTTCTTTTTGGAAGCCAAGAAATTCCAAACAGCTAGCGATGTGTGCATGGGCGCGTTGTCATGGTGCAGAATCCAGTTGTTACCCCATAGATCTGAACGTTTGTGTGTAATTCTTTCACATAACCGCTTCAAAACTTTACAATAGAACATCCCATTGACAGTTTGACCAAGAGGAACAAATTCTTTATGGATAATAAAGAAAGAAGGTTATCTCCATTGAATAAAGAAAAGAGAAGCTCTTTCATTGATTGAGCCCAAGTCAATAATGTTACAAAAAAAAAAAAAAAAATATCATTTCCTGGACGTAACTATTGAAAAGAAATTAATTCTAATGAAGTTGTAAGTAATGAAATAAAAAGGGAGTGTTAGAAAGAGAATGTACTTTTCAAAACTAATATTTAGAACTACATTAATTTGTTATGAATACAGCTAAGCATCCTCATTTTTAATCACCAAATTTAATTTTGAGAGATAACTTGAAACAGGTAATTTTTCATGAAACAGGTAACATGAAATCCAAAAGTAAAAATGTATATTTTACAATATTTATTTCATTATTATTATTATTAGATTTTAACAGTGTAAAAGAATGAAAAATCATCCTATATGTATATATATATATATAT
>JAAAKQ030154262.1:0-15338 GCA_010016005.3 Zanna intricata | reverse complement strand
TTTCATTATTATTATTATTAGATTTTAACAGTGTAAAAGAATGAAAAATCATCCTATATGTATATATATATATATATTAATAAATAATTCATATTAAGTAAATAAATTATAAATTCCTAAGTAATGTTAAAGATAATGAAGAAAGATAATTCTCTGAAGAATATCAACATTCTTAACAAAAATTAACACTTTTGAAAAACCCCTATACAGTACAAGATGTGGCAGATTTCTACATGCATCTGTTTTTTTAAAGAAACTCAATTTAAATGAATGAGAATGAAATTTAAGATATTACTTCCAGGTTGCCCAGCAAAAATTAGCCACAATTACCCATTAATTAAATGTATTGTAATTAATTTATTCCAGCAAATTGCAATTCATTAGAATAAATTAAAAGTAATTGCAGCTAATTTTTGGTAGGCAATCCGGCAGTAACGTATTAGATTACCATTAATCATTCATTTCAATTGAGTTTTATTAAAAAAAACAAATACCTGCAGAAATCAGCTGCCAGATCTTAAGACTAATATTAACCTTAGATAAATTACATTTTAATAAGTACTAGACTCTTTTTGAATTCCTGCCATTAATCCTCTACAGGTGATGGAATGAGAAATACCTGACACCACAGAATTGTGGGTATAGCAAATGAGAAATAGCCTTGTCATCCACAGAACTTAAGTCATAGTAGTGAATTTGTTGAAATGACAGTTACAAGGAAAAGCCAGTTGAGAAGATTAGCCTTGGATCTCTTCAAAAACAAACCTAAAAATTGCAAATAAAGTTCACTTTCATTTCATTCTGTGTGCACAGTATATAAACAAACTTTGGACTCAGTTTAGTTTCACCTACATATTCAAGATTATGTGAACCAGTTTTGATTAATAAGTATTGTTATTGCTTAAACTTTTCTAGTAAGATTTTTCCATGTTAAGAAAATAAATTCTTGGAAGACATCATATAAAATTACATTGCATGAAATGACTTGGTCATTAGATATAATAAATCTCAAAAATGTTCAGTGAAAATATGTGCTGTTCTGGAAGTTTCCAAGCACTAGCCTCTATGGTGAATTATACCACTAAAAAAACCACCCACATTATTACGTTAGTTTATTATACGTAAGTTTTTTTGTTGCATTTCCAAAATATTCTGTATGTTTTGGACGAAGTTGTATTGAGAGTTTTGGTGTTTTGATTTTTCCTGTCTGTGGCACGGCTTCTATAGTTTGTGGTTTTATTTTGGTTATGAATGTTAACTTATGTAAACTTCATACACTTCATAATTATGCTGTAAACTAATCATTTTTTTTTTCGTTAAATTTTTTTTTATCTATGATATGCATTATTAACAGCAGTCAGACGTAGTGCCTGTTAGTGATTCCAGTAACAAGAAAATTAAATTAATTTTTACATTATAACATATAATTTTATGTTTTTAAAATATCAGTTATGCATATTGGTAGTTTTTATTTTTTTGGAACTATGAAAAATGTAAGCATTTCCTAACAATTAATTAATTGGTCCTGAAAATTATTATAAGTATTTTAAGAATTGCTAATTATTGTTAGTTTTTACTAAAAATCATATTTAGTGTTGTATTCGAACTATTATTGATTATTGAATAGCATTTCTGAATAATGAAAAACAAAGTTTATACTATACAACAAACTAAAATATTAACATTTCTTTTAAATGATCATAAACGGTTCTGAGTTAAAATTCTGTTCACACTTGAATTTTTTTAAATTCATCCATCAAAATTACTGTAATTGGGTATAAGCCTGTTGTTGCTTTGAGAATAAATAAATAAATCCATAGTTATGGGTGATGACACAGATAAAGATTACATTTTAAAGCATTACATTCTTCATTATTATTATTTGTGATTGGACTCTGTTGCTTCTCATCTCACAAAGCTATTATTATTCAATTTCTTCATTTCCATACAGTTTTAATTTTTTCTCCATGGGTTCTTTCTTTTTTGTCCTCTTTGTTCCTGGTCTCTTCAAGACTTGATTCTCAGACTGTATCCATTTCTCAATATTTTGTTTATATAGTTTTCTGCCTAAAATTTCCAATGAATTTATCTCAGCTCTTTCAAGGTCATTTTTTACTTGAATCGAAAGGAAAGTTTTCAGTCATCCTATGTAGATCAAAATTATGTGGGTGAGCCTTGTTGGGATACTGTGTATGTGACCATAAAACTGTAATCTTCTTCCGCTGACTGCATTATTGTTATTATTATTATTATATTGATAATTTTATTTTAATTATTATTAAAATATTATTATTAATTAAATGTATTATAATATTATATTATAATTATATTAAATAATATAATTATATTATAATTATATATATATATATATATATATATATATATATTATTATAATATAATATATTATATTATATTAAATAATATTATATATTATAATATTATTATTATTAAATGTTTGAAGATGTAGCTGTGTTGTCAAATTCTTAGAACTTCTTGGAAAGATCAGGTGACAAATGCTGAAGTTGTTGAGAAGATGAATAATGCTCTAAGCTTCTTTTGCTATTAAGAATCAGAAAATTGAGTATTTTGAGGTTAAAAGCGTAGCTTTTTTGATTGCATATACTAGTATATGGTACATATTTTTTTATGGCTAATGAATGGAGACATAGGTTTGAAAATCCACACTAGCTTTACTACTCAGTATTTAATACTTTTATTTATAAATATTTTGAAGCCTTATTTCCATGAAAAATGTTTTGCTTTGATTTTTTTTTTTTATTAAGGAAAACTTAAAGAATGAAGATTCATATTTATATCTAAGTGCTATCGAAGGAATATCTTCTCTTGCTGCTGAATTTCCAGATTCTGTATTAGTAACTCTTACAGAAGAGTATTCACGGACTGAAACTACAACTCGATTAAAAGTAGGGGAAGCTTTAATGAGAGTTATTAGACGATTAGGTAAAGAACTGTATTTATTAATACTATTTTATAGTTTTTGTCTCCTTTAAATACTCGATTAAAAGTAGGGGAAGCTTTAATGAGAGTTATTAGACGAAGGTAAAGAACTGTATTTATTAATACTATTTTATAGTTTTTGTCTCCTTTAAATATGTTGACCAAACAGTTTTATGTTATTTACTTTTGAATTATTTTGGTAAAATTTCACAATTTTTAATAAATGACTTTTCAATATCTGAACGTAGGACAAGCTCAGTTACTGTGTAGATGTAGCTGTGTAGATATGTCACTAAGATAGTACCACTTTTATAGTTACCAAACACTTCTTAGTGAACCAGTGTTAATATATTTGTGTGCTGTAAAATATATAGTATTTGCTTGAATAATAAAATTTAATTTTTTTAAATTAAAATTTGGTTTGATAATATTGCCACATAAGTTTGAAGCTTATGCTTGGGATATGATATGAAAATGGAATTTTGTAGCGTATGAAAAATGTTACAAACTCTATGCCTGACCGGAATTCAAACCTGGGTCCTCTGGATGAAAGGCCAAGATGTTATCATGAACTTTTATAGCGATAAAATTATTTGTAATATATTTATCATCTACAATTTCCTTTTGTTACCAAATTAAAAATCTATGTGCATTTCAGTGTTGCATCAGTTATTCATATTATGTACAAAATAGAATTTATTGCAGCAATAAAAAAATCAAGTGTGCATTGTAACATTTTCATTATTTAAACATTAAATTATGTTATGCTGCTTTATTGTAAACATTTAAGTATGCTTCTATTATTAAGACATACCTTTCCCTAATTTCTCTTGAAAGTACTTTTGCAGGATCCCATATCCTCAAACATGATTAAAGTACTTTTATTATTGCATAATAAAAATCTAAAAATACTAAAATAACAAAAATTTATTGCAATTTTAATAACACCGTCTTGTAGAAATTGCAACAGACAGCAACACTTATTTAATAAATACACAATTTTCATTATTTTAGTATTTTAATTTTGGATTTTTATACTGTGGTATTGAAATTATATCAATCATGACTGAATGCAGGATCCTGCAAAAGTACTTAAATGAAAAATTAAGGTAAGATATGTATTATCTCAATATTATGTACTAGGTGGTATTTACATTTCAAATGTATATATATTATGTACTAGGTGATATTTACATTTCAAATGTATATATCCCGACGGGGAGTTTTATTCTTTAAGACTTTGGAGGTTGGCATCCCCATGGCCCTAGCCTCTGCAGCTTTACTATATACATACTCTACACCAAAAACATTACACAATTTACAACATATACAATCCCACAACTATACAACAACCTTCTACACTGCTTCTTCTTACACATACACTCGGTGATGTTGCGACACCTTACGAATCGTCGTAACCCAAGGTGGGAACTATCGTGCCAATGGGTGAATGGCTCTATGTAGTGAGTTTCAAACTATGTACTCTGGACACCTGGGTGAACCTAGATGTAGTTAAGCCCTAGCTCTAGTACGCGTGCGCTCTGCTGGAATGGTCTGTTATATCGCCGGTACTCATGGGGCCAAAATTTCAAGTCCTCAAACCCATTGTATGATGGTCGGTGGTCCATCTGAAAAAGCCACCAAAAATAACAGTCTAGTGAAAAGGCCTCGTTCGGCGTTGTTGGACAAGGATAACAATCCAGAAGAGAACGCTAAGTTAAGTGGTGACAGACCAAGCGTCCCCAAAATAAAAATATAAGATTTGTTGTTCTGAAAAATAGCCAGGAAGGTGGATCCCTGCATAAGGTTTCACCTTTCGTGATCAACAAAGTAATTACAGGTTCATGTGGTTCCCCGAAGAACATTAAGAAGTTATGAGACGGTTTGATTCTGGTCAAGACATAATGACGAGCAGTGTCGATCTTTGCTACTTCCAACTAATAAGGGTGGTATAAACATAAATGCAGAATGCCACAAAACTCTGAAAACGAGCCAGGGCATAATTTTTTTGCCGGGATCTTCTTGAGATGGATGTTAAAGAAATTACCGGAGAGCTTCACCTGCAAAGTGTGACAGAGGTAAAGAGAATAACATAATTTCAGAATGGTACAGAAGAACCTACATCCTCTCTCATTTTAACTTTTAGCCATCCTACACCACCAGAAAAAATTAAAGTAGGATACCTGTCTGCCAGAGACGACCTTTCATCCCAAACCCATGGCGGTGTTTTCAGTGTCAAAGGTACGGCCACACCACAACCTCTTGCCCAAACACCGGAATATGTGCCAGATGCTCAAAAGAATGCCACAAGGACATTGATTGTCAAGAGGAAGAAATATGTGCAAACTGTGGTATTCTGCAGAATGATATGTGTATACCTTTAGTATTCCTGCAAGATAAAGATGATGCATATGACATTTGCATTTGCCAAATCTGTACATTTAAATTATGATTTGTAATGTTTCCTGTGATGTTTTATACAGTGTAATTATTCTTTCAGGTGATATGATCCCTGTTTATAAAAATGAATTGCTAAACTCATTCTTATCTGGTGTCAGGGATTCTGATAATTTGGTACGTGCATCTAGCCTTTCCAATGTCTGTGAATTATGTCAGTTACTTAGTTTCAGAATTGGACCTATAGCTGCAGAGGTAATTAATGGTGTTTTCTTCCTTATTATTTTGTTATTCTATTGGCATTAATTAATAAATAAATTTAAAAAAAGTTGAAGCTTTTCAAAATTTGCTGATTTTATGCTCTAGCCATTATATACACTGCTAGTGAAATGTCTTGATGACAAAGCTGTTTACTGGTTCCAATCTATGTGTTAGTTGTCAAGTAACTAATGATTGAGTAAGATCATGCATAAGCTGCTCATTGAATTATAAAAAGCAAAGATTAAGGAGTTCAAGAAACAATGCATCTAAAATTTTGCTTTACATGAAACTGTTAAGATGTTTTTGAGGAAGTAGTCATTCTTGACAAGATTTCAACATAATTCTGCTTCTGGTCATCTGTCAACAAATGCAGCACGAATTATGCACTGATGCAATGCATTGCAAGTTTTTCAGTCAGGATTTTATGACGAGATCCTATGCTTATGCCAACTTCTTCAGCAACCTCTGATAGTTAATGACAATTTTGACAAATTACACACACACACTCTGAACATGTTGGTTGTCTGTTGACGTGGAAGGTCATCCAGTCCTTGGATCTTGAGCATCCTAATTTCTGCCTCCTTAAAACACTAAAATCAGTTATGTCTTATGTTCAGCTCATGCAGTGATCTTTGTATGCTAAGTATTTTGAATGCTGCTTATTCATGCCTCTTTGTAATTTAAATTTTTTGTAAGCAAAATAAAAAACAACTTAAAAATTTTTTGTAAGCAAAATAAAAAACAACTTAAAATAAATATTTGCTTGAAATTAAAAAGTAACAATTATTATAATATTATTGTTTTAAATTATTTAATTTTAAAAATTACTGATGTAATCTTATATATTTAATTCATTGATTTAACTAACATATGCCTTTAATGCAGTATGATACATGCATAAGTATTTGTCCAATTTAAGAATTACATTTTGTTCTATTGTTTCAGATTTTTAATTGTGTTGAAAGCATAGTAGCTACAGATCCTGCACCAGAACCTCGGCGTGCTGCAGTTATGCTGCTTACATTGGTTTTACGAGGTTTACAATCGGAGGCGCTCAATGTAAGTTACTTTTTCATAAGCCCTGACTAGAAGCTAAAGATGTATTTAATTTAAAATTATATTTAGATCCTCTTTTGATTATGTATTTTGTCTTGTACTTAAATGAAACTGTTTACATTTTTAATGATAAATTATAGACTTCTTTATTTTGTAAGTAAATCACCATATAGAGTAAAGTCGTTCTTTTATTCATAGTTGAAGGAATTTGTATGTAATATTTGGTTCAAATTTTCTCTTTATATGTATTGACCCTTAAGTACCATAGTATACAGGATCTTATCCAGGTCTTTTAATATGTTTAGTCCAAAAAAAGGTGCTTTAGTAGTTTACAGATACTTCTTTCCTTGTAATTTATTTTTAGTAGATTACAATTCCTTAATTATGAATTAGTTGGTAACATAGGAACATATTAAAATAAAAAAATATACATTCATTCCTAAAGAAATATAATCCCTAAAGAAAATATAATCGTTTATTTCTTATAAACTGAAATATTAAGCCATATTTTCTTAGGGTGTAAAGCATTCTCTCTGTATTCACTTTTGATAATAGGCACTTGGCTGGCATTTTCAGTATATCTGCTAAGTTTTATTTTTCCACACTTTTTTTTTTACATTTTCTTTCTTTCTTTTTCTTGGATTATATTCTCCCAGTATTTAATTCACTCAGAATAATTGTCATTTACAGTAACAAATAAATTTTTATTCTGTCTTGTATTATTCTATCTTTATTATTTGTATGTGTTACATTACCTTACCTTCCAGTATTTCATTATCCATCTTGTTCTCTAGAACTGGTTTCTTTAGAACAGTAATAAAAATTAAAAAATAAAGGAAGAATATTAAAACAATGAACAATGTTTATCAGTTGCCTTCCAAGAATTATTTGGTGTTTGAGAAGAACCAAGATTTACATTATTTGATATAAAGTACATTTGTTGCTTCTTAGTCGTGTATGCATTTGCCTGCACTGAGTATAGATTTTCCTTTGTGAAATAAATTTACTTTGACTAAGAAATACAAATCTGCATGTAGGCATTGAATTACATCAGATTTATTGTTTAATGTGCTGAAACATACATGTTCCCTTACACTGGACATTAATTTTTTTTTTCTTTTGTAAATATGTAAATGCAGCAAATGTAAATATTTTATTATTAAAATGGCTGCATTAAAAAGTATTTAATTACATTTGAATTATTCATACAGTTTTTTTCTACTGCAATGTTTTTGTAAAGAATGTAATATTGTTATAATTTGAATGTATTCTGTTTTTGTTATACTATAGGTGTATATATATATATATATATATATATATATATATATATGTATATATAAATTTGTAAAAATATTCTTTAGTCACAATAGATTAGACAAATTAATTATATAGCAGTTTTTTATTACAATCAGAGGTTACTAATTAATAAATCAATATATTTAACATTTAAAAAAAAAAGTGTTAAAAAAAGGAGATGAAGCAATTCGAATCGATATGTATATCCTTGCTAGATCCAAATATTTCATTAATATAACTCTGGAACCAATAAAACGTAGCACTTGATATATGTCATCTCTCAAAGAAGGCTTATTACTGCAGAATCCAAATTTTTGTATTTTCAGTTTTTTTAGACACTTTTGATTCAGTCAATTGCAATGAAAAGGGGAGGTGCATAACTAGATGTTACAAATCCAAAAACTAGTTTAAATGGATTCAGGGATGGTCAAAATGGTTATTTCTGCAATGAAGTAAAAATCAAATGTAAACCCTAATCTAGAGAAATATCTTTCTTCATCTCTAAGTTCAGTAATCTTTATTTAAGAAAAATAAGATAAAAACTAAGTACATAGTAACAAATACACATCGTTTATAAGTCCTTTTCCCATTTATTTCTGTTTGATCCTTGTTTGCTTATCCATCTAAGTCCTCACCTTAAATGTTTTGATCTACAGTGTTACCTTTTTGTCCTCACATCAGAGAGAATATTTTTAATTTCTATCTGGTAAATTTTGTTGTTTTCTAGGTTTTGGAACCAGTGCTACTGCAGTTGTATCGAACATTAAAGAAAATCTATTTAACAGATAAGGATGATGTTGTGAAACTTCATTCGCAACTTGCCTTAGAAGAATTAGGCAAGTCCACTCTTTCTGTCCTTTTCCCTCCTGAAAACCTCTCCAAACGAATTTATGTTCTTGATCCACCTCCTTAAGTATTTTTTTTTATAGATTATTTTTTGTATTTTCCTATTTTAGGTGTTACCCATAGTTTTTATAGATCATAGAGAACTTTCAGACAATTATTAATTGTATATTTTTAATGATAAATAAAGTATGGCTTTTAATAAAATGAAATATCTTTAATCATTTTATTTTTCTGAAATTTTCTGTTATACTGAATTTTTTTTCTTATTTTTAACCTTTAAAAATATGTCAATACTTTGGTAGTGTCAATACTTACAGCACATGCAGTGTTATTACAGAATAACTTAATCCATTGACAATTTTGACTGAACCAGAAATACAGACTTGTATACTTCACAGTTATTTTTCTTATATTGATATTGATTCTAACTGACCCTTCTATGGGAAGACACCCGATCCCAGTCACTACACCACCTCCTCCATTCCTGGCCCTGATGGGCTTTATCATGCTCCCTGATAAGATAACACAGTCATCAATTTGGCCTTTTGTCAGGATTCCACTAATGCAAATGCCTCTTCCAAGAACCCAAAACAAAACATCCAAGCAAAAGATAGGAATAGATGTTCATAAAGAGAAGAGAAAGTATGACAGAACTTAGCAGCCAAGTTGAAAGACTTTGTGTAAGTTGAAGTCCTTTTATATTAATAAATTAAGAAATATAAAAAAAATGTATACTCTCTTTTTCATTTGATTCAAAATTAAACTTCCTTCTTAATGCAGATTTATATCATATTAAACTTTACTGTTGTACTATTTTTGGTACTGTTCATTATTTTTCTAAGCAGAGAATTGCATTTATACCAAATGTTAAGGATAAAAGTAATTTGCTAATCAAAAAGAAGAAAATGCAGCTAAACTTTTTGTGGTTAAAATATTTTACCTGTTCATCTCACATTTTTGTACAGAATTAATTTTTTTAAGAGAAAAAGTCAAATCAGTAATGAAGTACAGGCAGTTGATCTTTAACTAAAATAAATCCTTTCTGTATTTTTATTTTTTCAGATTCCGTGATTTTTTTTTTTGCAATATGTAAGTATGGGCATAGTACTTATCTATAAATATAGTGTTCAGTATGAATATTGTGATCAATACATTATTTGAATAAATAGGTTTTCTCCGACTACTTAAAATGATCTCCACAAGTAATTTGATTGAGGAAAGAATTACACTATAGATTTGAAAACATATTAATTGATGTTTAGAGATGAATCATATGAAAGTTATTTTATAAAATTTAAACCACATTTCATATGATGAACCATAGAAATATTTGTCTGTCCAGGTGGGAAGAGCTTGATTAGTTTAACTTGGTAAAAAATCAGAACACAGCAATTCTCGACCGTATTAAGTTTTATATTAGATTTATAAATTTCTTCATAAAGGAGAGAAAAACTAAAAATATTGAAATGAGAAATAAAAATAAATAAAAACTACTTTCACTACAAACTGAACAACTAATATCACATAAAAGAGAAAATCAAAATATTGAAAATTAAATCTGGATTAAAATTAAAAATTAAAAAAATTAACTTATAAAGCTAATAGCAGAGATGAGATACTATCTAACTTAAAACCAATACAAGTTAAATCTTACAACTAATATTCACACTCGCAATCTTAAAAATAAACTGAAATAATATTATCACTAAAATGTAAAGGATCTTATAAAAAATTCTGTTACGTATAAAGAGCCCCTTTACAGATAACAAAAAACTATGTAAATATTAAATTTTATTAAAAAATTTTATCGGTCATTGGAATACGCTTTCTTGTCATTTCCTAGGATATGGCAAATGTTTTTGGGAAATTTAAATTTATGACGTAAGGCCGCATAACATTACTTTATTTCTAATATTATAAAGTTCTAAAATAATAAAAAAATGCAGAGGATATTAAACTCAATATAACATCTTATTTGATACTGGACTGTTGCAGAGAATATGTATGTTAGTCAACCATAAAATAAAAATATTTGATACTACAAATTATAACTAGGTCTCTAATGGTAAAATATAAAAATAATACTTTTTAATCAGTAAATATTTGCATGATGAATTTGATGACTTGGTTAAAAAAAGAAAAGAATGTATAAGGATTGTCAAAAAAATAGAACGTAATTAATGACTGCAACAAAATTATGAATGACTAAGCACTAAGCGAAATAGAATTTATTTTAAAATTCTAATTAAATTGAAGTTAATAATTACAATTATTAACAACTGTATATAAAAAATTAAACATTATATAACAGTTAATATCGTACATTGTATCTCCCTATTAAGTAAGGTAATAAAGATCAATATAGGATATTATTACATACCAATTATTTGTGTGGTGTGGAGATCCAACTCTTTTATAACTCTAATCCTGATGATATGAAAATTACAAGATACACAGAATCAAAAGTGTAATTTACAATCAGAAAAAAATACATAAGAAACGTCACAAAATTCTGGTGATCTGAAAACAGGAAAAACGTACAAATAGATATAAATATTTAATACATAACGTGAGTTTATTCTTATAATAAATCAACTAGTATATATTGGTAAATTACCTGAAAATTAAAATTGTACAGTACTCATCGTAGCATTGCTGCAATGGAATGACTGCAGTATTCTTTATAATTATACAAAAAATGAAGAACCATTGTTAGCAAATCTTAAAACAAGAAGAAGCAGTCATAAAGATAAAATGTATTGTGGTACTTCCATCTGAAAACGACATAAATCAAAAAATTATTTTAAATGAATCATCCTTTATTTCCAATATTATAAAGTTATAAAATAATCTTACAAATGCGGTGGATATTCAGTCAATATTACATCCTATTTGATACTGGATTGTTGCAGTTATTATGTACTTCACTCAACATTCAATAAAAATATTTGATATAACAAATTATAACCAATATAAAGGGCTCGAATCACAGAATCAAGTTTAATTTACCATCAAAAAAGAAGATACATAAGAAACATCACAAAAATCTCATGATCTGAAAACAGGTAAAACTTTCAATTAAATATTTAAAAGGTATCGTGTTTATTCTACTAAACAATGAATAATAAATCAAATAGGATAACTTTGTAAATTACCTGAAATTTAAATTTAAACACTACTAGTCGTAGCATTGCTACAACAGAATGACTGCAATATCCTTTATAATTATGTGAAAAATGCAGAACCATTATTAGCAAATCTTTAAACAAGATGAAGCTGTTATAAAGAGAAAATTAATTGCAGTACTTCCATCTGAAATAGACATATAAATCAAAAAATTATTTAAAATAAATCATGCTTTATTTCTAATATTATAAATTTATAAAATAATCTAACATATGCGGTGGATATGCAGTCAATTTTACAACCTATTTGATAGTGGATTGTTGCAGAAAATATGTACGTTAGTCAGCTATTAAAAAAATATTTCATATTACAAATCTAACTATGTCTCTAATGGAAAAAATTGAAGAAAATACTTCAGTAAACATGTGCACCATGAATTTAATGATTTAACATCACTTGAAAGATATTTTTAAAGCTTAAAAACTAAAATCTGGTAAATCATACAAAACAGGCAACTGGTAAACTAAAAATGGTAATAAATCTTGTAACTAATATCACAGTACATATTTCACTAAAATATAGAGTAATGTCAAAAATCCGTAAGGGGTGTAAAAGGCACCTTAACAGAAAAAAAAATAAAACAAAAAACAATGTATATCTTAAATTGCATTAAAAACATTTATACATTGCAAGAATCCGAAATTGACTGCAATATCCTTTACAATTATATGAAAAAATGCACTACCATTATTAGCAAATCGCGTAATTAGATGATGCTGTCATAAAAAAAACATTAGTTGCAGCACTCTCATCTGAAATAGACATAAATGAAAAAATTATTTTAAATTTATAATTATTCTCTTTCTAATATTAAAAATTTATAGAATAATCTAACAAATGCGGTGGATATTCAGTCGATATTACATTCCATTTGAAAGTAATATTTACAAGTTAAAATAATTTTATTCTAAAAAAAATGAATTATTACAAATATAGTATATCTTATATATTTACCTGAAAGTTAAATTTAAACAGTACTAGTCGGATTATTTATAAATATATAAAAATTCATTACCAATATTTGCAAATCTTAAACAAGTTGAAGCTGTCATAAGAAGAGCATTAGTTGCAATACTGTCATCTGAAATAGAGCTCAATGAAAATATTATTTTAAATTAATAATCCTTGTTGTAATATTAAATAGTTATAGATTTAACAAATGCGGTGGATATTCAATTGATATTATACTATTTGATATTATAAATGATGTATTACCCTATTTCATAGGGGATTAACTGATGAATATATAAATCTTAATCATATATAATAGTTAAATATCCTACTCCTTCATTTCTTTATTAATGAGGGCACTAAAGAAAATTATGTAGATATTTTTACATACGAATTAATTGTGCGCTGTGCAGATATGACTTTTTATCTCTAAACTTGTTGATTTGAATATTATAAGATCCACAGATTGCAGTAAAATTTACCATCACAAAAATGTAAATAAGAATGACCAGAATTTTTTGTTATCTGAAAACCTGTAAAAGTTTCAAATGAATATAAATATTTGAAAGATAACATGGGTTATTCAATAAAATGGATATTACATTATGTTGTATATGTAAGTAAATTACTTGCAATTTAAATGCTACATTTAGTTTTATTTTTTGATTTTTTTTTTTTTTTTTAATGAATTATGAATCAAGTAATGTATCTTGGATAATTACCAGAAAATTTAAATGTAAACTGCACCAGTCGTAGCTTTGCTTCAAGAAAATGATTGCTATACCGATTACAATTATATGAAAAATGCAGAACCGTTATTAGCAAATCTTGAAACAAGTTGAAGCTGTCATAAAGAGAACTTTAATTGCAGTATTATCATCTGAAATAGACATAAATGAACAAATTATTATAAATTAATAATCCTTCTTGTTCGAATATTAAAAAGTTATAGAATAATTAACAAATGCGGTAGATATTACATCCAATTTTGAAAGTGGATTGATTACTGTATATATAAATTTAAATCTTCTAGTCACAGTTAATATCCTACACTTAATTTCCCTAAAAATAATGTAATAAGGAAAACAATGTAAATATTTTTACATACCAAATAGTATTGCGGAGTGGAAAAACGACTTTATATCTCTAAACATATTTATATGATTATTATAAGAAGCACAGAATCCAGTGTAATTTACCATCAGAAAAATGTACATAAAGAAAAACAAGATATTATTGATATCTGAAAATAAGTAAAACTTTCAAAGAAATATAATTATTTTAAAGAAAATATGAATTTATACTTAAAAACGTATATTAAAAAAGGTCGTATCGGTAAGTAAATTACATGAAATTTAAATTTAAACTTTAGTTTAACTGAAGTAAAAAGCAAGTAATATATCTTAAAAAATTACCTGAAATATAAAATTAAAAAGTATCTTTCATAGCATTGCTGAAGAAAATGACTGTAATATCCTTTACATTTTATAAAAAATGCATACCAATATTAGAAAATCCTGTAAGAAGATGATGCTGTCATAAAGAGAATATTAGTTGCAGTACTGTCATCTGAAATAAAGATAAATGAAAAAATTGTTTTATATTAATGATCCTTGTTGTAATATTAAAAAGTTATAGAATAATTTAACAAATGCGGATATTCAGTTGATATTACATCCAAATTTGATAGTAGTTTAACTGCTGAATATTTTATTATATATCTTATATAACAGTTAATTTCCTATTAATTAAGGTAATCATGAAAAATATGTAGCTATTTCTACATAACAATTAATTGTGCGGCGAGGAAACACGACTTTATATCTCTAAAGATGTTTATATGATTATTATAAGATGCACAGAATCCAGTGTAATTTATTTACCATCAGAAAAATGTACATAGTGAACAACAAGATATTATTGATATCTGAAAATAAGTAAAACTTTCAAATAAATATAATTAATTTAAAGAAAACCTGAATTTATACTTAAAAAAGTGTTATTAAAACAAGTCGTATCGGTAAGTAAATTACATCAAATTTACATTTAAACTTTATTTTAAGTGTAGTATGAATAAAGCAATATATCATAAAAAATTACATGAAATTTACCTGTCATAAGGAGAATATTCATTGCAGTACTGTCATCTGAAACAAAAAAGTGAAAAAATTATTTTACATTAATAATCCTTGTAATATTAAAAAGTTATAGAATAATTCAACAAATGCGGTGGATATTCAGTTGATATTACAACCAATTTTGATAGTAGTTTAACTGCTGAATATTTTATTATATATCTTATATAACAGTTAATTTCCTATTAATTAAGGTTATAATGCAAAATATGTAGATATTTCTACATACCTATTAATTGGGCGGTGAGGAA